>JBCJKH010055660.1:0-25715 GCA_039877255.1 Loriculus beryllinus | reverse complement strand
GGACAAGGGGTAATGGGTTAAAACTTAAAAAGGGAAGGTTTAGATTGGATATGAAGAAGAGATCCTTTACTGTGAGGGTGGTGAGGCACTGGAATGGGTTGCCCAAGGAAGTTGTGAGCGCTTCATTGCTGGCAGTGTTCAAGGCCAGGTTGGAGGAAGCCTTGGGTGACATGATCTAGTGTGAGGTGTCCCTGGTATGGCAGGGGGATTGAAACTGGATGATCTTAAAGTCCTTTCCAACCCTAAGTAGTCTATGATTTCCCCTTAGTGAAGCCATGCTGGCTGTCACCTAGCACCTCTTTGGTTTTCATGTGCCTTAGCATGCCTTTCAGGAGTACCTGCTCCAAGATTTTGCCAGGCACAGAGGTGAGACTGACTGGTCTGTAGTTCCCAGGATCGTTCATTTTCTCCTTCTTTAAAATGGGGGTTCTATTTCCCTTTTTCCAGTTGTCGGGAACTTCACCTGACTGCCATGATTTTTCAAATATGATGGCCAACGGCTTAGCAATTCCATTCACCAGCTCCCTCAGGACCCGTGGATGGATTTCATCAGGTTCCATGGACTTGTGTAAGTTCAGGTTTTTAAGATGGTGTCGAACCAGATCCTCTCCTACAGTGGCCCCAAGGTCTTCATTCTCACAGTCCCTGCATCTGCCTTCCAAGACTTTGGTGGTGCGGTCAGAGCCTTTGCCAGTGAAGACGGAGGCAAAGAAGTCATTCAGAACCTCAGCCTTCTCCAAATCCTGCGTAGCCAGTTCTCCCGATAGCTTCTGGAGGAGGTCTGTGTTGTCCCTGGCCTGTCTTTTATTCGCAATGTACCTATAGAATCTCTTCTTGTTGTCCTTAACATCCCTAGCTAAGTTTAATTCTAACTGGGCCTTAGCTTTCCTCATCTGGTCCCTAGCTTCCTGGACAACCTCCTTGTATTCTTCCCACACCACCTGTCCTTGCTTCCACCTTTTATAAGCCTCTTTTTTCCTTTGAATTTTGAATTTCTTGATTCTTCTCCACTCACCTACCCCTGCTACTGCTTATCTGTAACTGCTACCTCCCCTCCACCACCCTTGTTTGATTTAAATTTCTTGCCTTTGTTTCTTTCTCTGCAACCTCCCTACTTGGCTCCCAATGACTCTGTTAATCTAGGTGGGAACTGGGCACCCACCTCACTTTCAGGCCCAGACTTTCCAGGGATACCAAAACCAGGACAGCCACAATCTCCTTTCACTTAACCTGGCTATTTGTAGAAGAGTTGCTCAGTTCCCTACTTCCTCCTATTGATTCCCTTGGCTGCTATTCACAGAGTTTATTCTGTGAATGGATTCAACATTAGGGCTATGTGATTTCAACGTAGAAAAAGGAGTAACGTGAGGCTGTTTGCATTCCCTGTATATTCCAAGGCATGAAAGATCAGGCCTCAATGTTTGTCTGCAAATGAAACTGGTTTTACCCATTCATTCTGAATGTGAAATGTGCTCCCTGCCAACGCTTTTACCTGAAAATTACTTCATCATTTGCAGTTATGAACTTAGACATTAAATGTAAAGCTAACTTTTCCACTGTTATAGTCAACATTGATTCAAATTGGAAGGAAATATTCAGAAGCAAATCTTCTTCACACCATTCCCTTAACTGCAATTGCTTCTTTCTCTACCCAGACAATAAATCCATAGCAGAGCTGACTGACAGTTGCATGATTTCTGGTTCACAGACACTTCCTCCCATGTATGTAAAAGAATTAATAGAAATGGAGGAAATTCTCTTGCTTTCTCCCCTAAATCAGGGAGAGTTGATGCAATGCTTGAACCTGGTTTAATCTTGACCTGTTTACCTCATACATATCTTAAATATGTTCCTGACAAATGGGCTGGTTACTAAGGAAACAAATATGAAGCCCATTGGGCAGCTTGAGAAAACAAGAATCTAAACCAGAGCTGGTGTTTAGTTCTAATGGCTACTTACCCTGAATGTATTTGTCAGAAGCATACCTGTGGAAACCTTGCCCACAGCCAATCCCCCCATCCACTTTGAGTTCAGCTGGTATGCCATTGGTATAGTCTGATAGCAAGCGTGAAGAGAGACAAGTTTCTCTTGATACCTTCCTCTGCCTGTTTCCTCCATCACTCTCTTTACTTCGATACTTAGTTGAAGATGTTCCTGTTCATTGCAGGGGGGGGGGGTGTTGGAACTAATGACGTTTGAAGGTCCCTTCCAACCCG
Source organism: Loriculus beryllinus (assembly GCA_039877255.1). Classification (NCBI taxonomy): domain Eukaryota; kingdom Metazoa; phylum Chordata; class Aves; order Psittaciformes; family Psittacidae; genus Loriculus; species Loriculus beryllinus. Next base: position 23,499 of record JBCJKH010055660.1, on the reverse strand, counting down.
AGCTATTCCATAATTCTATGATTCTAAGGTGAACGTTCCATAGTCTCGAGTAGTGTTGACTGCCAGTGAGACAGGATGCTCTCATTAACCTCATTCTATTCATGTGGAAGTTAAATGGCTGCTAAGTGACTTGCCCATGGTCATAGATATCATAGAACAGGCCCAGCAATTAAATCGGTGCAGAAAAATCTTGTGGAGGTTCTTCAGTGAAAGACACTCCAGAGAGAACAGTATTTACTGCAGTTACTTATGGTAGTCACTACTTGCTTCTGTTAGAAAACAAGCAGAGGGGCTCTGAGAAGGAGACAGCAAGGACAATACTTCAGCTGGCTTGGAGGTGCTGCCAAGGTTAAGTTGGCCAATGCTTTGCATCAAAATCACTTCTATAAAGGAAAAACTTGTGTCATTGCCATAGGAGAACAGAACAGAGGGGAACAGAAGGCCCAATATGCCATCTGGACCCACTTCTTCAGGAAGTCTGCTGCCTCCCTGAGCCCTGGGTTAAAGATCTGATGAAAAAACACCCAACTGTGGTAGAACCCTCAAATTATTATTCATTACTTTCTTGCAATAGGACATCCAATGGCGATCAAGAGACAGTTCAGAACCTTGGGACGACTTGTAAAGGGAAGGAGGCAGCCAAGAAGAGCAGTGGAAATCTGGTAACAGAGACAGGAATAGTCAGTCTGGCTCCATCTCACAATACAACTGGAGAACTGCTGTGTGTTTGGTAGCAAACCACGATATAGAGGCCAGAATCTACTCACTGTTCACTTTCAGTTCTAGGATGTGTTTGAACAGCCTGAGCTCCCTCTGCCGCTTGGTCAGAGCAAATAAGAATCACGGTGTCTGCACCCACCTGGGGAAATGAATAACTCAGCCAGAGGCAGCTGCCATAGGGCACAGATGTGCATTTGAACTAAGAAAACTCAGCTCAAAAGGTCTGGATGTGGACCAATATTAATTCCAGGAAGGAGCAATTTGACTTGCTCTGCAGTTGCTGACTGAAACTGATGCTCTTGTAGGTATCTTGGAATGTGCTGCAGCAGCCGAGGCTCCTGGTACAGAGCAAACCCCTCAGACTGAGCTGCCCCATGATGAGGTCCCCACGATGAGGTGTCTTCACCATCCCAGTGTTCCCAAGGCAGCCAGAGCTGGAATTTAGATCTGATGAGAGTTCACCAAATCAGAGCTCTTTCACACATAATATTTTTCACTGGCTGAACTGGCATCTTTGGAAGTTGTTTCGGAACAGTGGCTTTAGTGTGAGTAGCCATGCTCAGCATCAGCACGAGCACAATAGGCAGATGTTCCACATCTCTGGAAATGAGAGGCAGCTCCTTTGCTTTCAGTGCTGTTGTTGTTCCTTAGGAACACAGACATCACTGTCCTGTTGTATGCATGGCTGTTTGGTAGGATAGCTTGTTTCTGAAAAGGTTTAATGATGGAGATAGCAGTAGAGGGTGGAAACCAGCCCTGATGGCATCATATCAGTCCCCTATATATAACAGACACCAACGTTTTTATCACCCTTCTGGGGGTTTTTTAGCTTTCAGTGTTGCAACTGTATATGTTCCACATGAAGATTTCTCATGGTTTGGGGTTTCAGTACATTCCTGAGCTTTGTGCTTTGTAATTATTTGGAGCAAGTGCTTCTGCTGTAAAATTGTAATTTCCTGTTTCTCATCTCTTTGAATGACACTTTGCTCTTTTATTCTATGAAAAGGGAAACAGACATTTTTAATCCACAGGTCTGAAGCTGTTCATTATTTGATTTATCACACCTTATTCTTCCCTGATAAATGGCTCCAATCTTCCTTCTAGTTCTTTTGTTCATTGCTGTAAGAACACTGCTTGTCCCTGAACTCCCCGGTTTGGTTATTTGTTTCTGAAGCAGAGTAAAAGCACTAAAGACAGTGTTCTCATGACAGCAATCACATACATTGTGTAACTGCATTATACAATCCTCCATCCCATCCTTTATGTAGCCTCCTGTATGTTTGCTTTTTAGATGCAGGCACACAGTGAATGCAGTTCTTAAGTGACCTTTCTCCAGTAATAGCCAAGGACTTCTGAGTTAGTGCCTGCAGTAATTTATTGTGGCACAAAGGCACAATGAACTATGACAGCTCAGGGGTATAACTCCTGTACACATGAGTGCTGCAGTCTTTCCACAGAGAGGAGTTACCCCAAAGTCTTGGAAAAGGCACTTATGTAGATAAGTCCCAATTTAGGGCCATATTCCAGCCTCAAGAATCAGTCCGGAAATGTGTAAAAGGAAAAAGAAATGTATGAGCCATGAAGATTGCCATGGATAGTGGAACAGGGAGTACACAGGGCTGGTGTGACAGGGTGGTTCAATAAAGTGGAAGTGACACAGTCAAAGACCTTGAAACATAGAGCCCCAAAATAAAATATTTCCCCCAAAGACAGATGACTCAATTAGAAAAAAAGAAAGAAGCCCCATTTCTAGGCAGGATGAGCTGTAAATCTCTGTCAGAACAGAAACAGCAATGTTACTCTGAAGGGGAATAAATCTGCAGGTAATTCTCAAAGCAACCATTCAGCACGATGATGGACAAAGGTCTGCAGGGCTCTGCCGCATGGCTTCTCCTGCCTGTAGCATGGAGATGTGGCTTGGAGAGGTACACACCATGTGAGGCTACTGAGCTTGCTTTCTGCTACTGGATGCTAAAGGTTGTGGCCTTGGAGGTGGGACCTGGGACCTGAAGACACAGGTGATGACAAATGTATGAGGCCTGCCAGTCCTTATGAGACAATGGAAGAACTGAAGGTTTGAGCTGAAGCAGCTCTGGTGAAACTCAAGGGAGCTTTGACAAGCTCTGGCTGCTCTCATAGGGAAGAAGCTCTTTACTGTGAGGGTGGTGAGGCACTGGAATGGGTTGCCCAGGGAAGTTGTGAATGTTCAATCGCTGGCAGTGTTCAAGACCAGGTTGGACAGAGCCTTGAGTGGCATGGTTTAGTGTGAGATGTCCCTGCTTATGGCAGGGGGCTGGAACTGGATGATCTTAAGGTCCTTTCCAACCCTAACTATTCTATGATTCCATCCTATGATTCTAATTACCATGGCATCCTGTTTCACAGTGTTTTAGCATTGTTTATTGTAACAGTGATTGTAATCATAGAATCATAGAATAGTTAGTGAAACTCTTCATCCGGGACTGTAGTGACAGGACAAGGGGTGATGGGTTCAAACTGAAACAGGGGAAGTTCAGGTTAGAGATAAGGAAGAAGTTCTTCACTGTGAGGTTGCTGAGGTGCTGGCACAGGGTGCCCAGAGAAGTGGTGAATGTTTCATCCCTGGCAGTGTTCAAGGCCAGGTTGGACAGAGCCTTGGGTGCCATGGTTTAGTGTGAGGTGTCTCTGCCCATGGCAGGGGAGCTGGAATTGAATGATCTTAAGGTCCTTTCCAACCTTAACTATTCTATGATTCTATATACAGTTTCCACAGTTTGCTTTTGTTTCTGTCCTTTCAGTGCTAGTACTGATAGCTTTTCCTTCCCCGTACAGCAACAGGATTATTCTGAAATAGAAATGAGTTTTTAAATGCTGCATTATTGATGTTGGCTTGATGCGTCCCTGGTGTTTCAGTCTTTTCACTTGAGTTTTTTGCAGGCTGTGTTTTTTAAATGCTAATGGCATTTTCATCATCAATCTTCTCCTTGCTTTTCAAGGAACCTGTATGTATATGCTTTTTCTTAATGTTTTAGTATTACTTTCACACATCATTTCAGCCAAGACAGGGTTTTGTTTGCAACTAGGGAAGTTCAGGCTGCATGGGGTGCCCCAGGAAATACTTCAAATAATCCCTGGAAAACTCTTTTTTTAAAAAAAAAAAAAAAACAAAAAAACCCACAAATGCTATGTTAGAGGCTTAAGGAGCATTGTCTTTGCTAATGGCTGGGAATGATTTGCCATTGAATATAGGTGCTCTATGAAAAATCCCCATGGTTGTCCCAGCAAATTGGGCTGAACTTGCTGTAGGTAAAGATTGTAAATCTCTCTTTCTCCTTCACATGGTCTGGAGATGTTTAGTGAGGTATGGCACAGCCATTATAATCCCTCCAGCCTTCCAGACACAGCTTTATCTTTGGAGGACAGCAGATGTCTAACTCAGCATATCCTCTGGGGAGGACTCCTGGCAACTTCTTGATCACACACAAGTTAATTCTGCATCTCTCTGTTGATTCCTCAGCTGTAGAAACTGGAATCTGAAGCTAAAAGTGGAAGCCACTTTAGGTTCTTCATTTGTAAAGAGTAATACTTTTAGTTTGTCTATATTTTATTACAAACTCAGGTGGCATAGGCTAGATCAGTCAAGCACACAAGGGACATTTGTTTTGTTTTCTACAAGAGTACAGATTTCAGTGTTAGTTCACCTCCTCAAGTCTGTCAAATGATTGACTAGTATGTCTTCTCCTTTCCTTCCTTAGTCATGCTGTAGTGGTGAGTGAGTAGTTACACAGGCTAAAAGAGAACGTAGAAGTCTCAAAAACATCATGCTGGACACTGTTAGTTTCTTTCTCTGAAGTTTAGCTTCATGGAAGACGTGCATCAAAACTTCAGGCTTTTTGCATGTTACAAAGCCGCGTAGATGGAGTTAACTTCTCTTGAAGTTTGTTTTCTCATCTAAAGCAAAATACACATGCCCTTTTAGCTTGACTGCACCTGTGTATGGCATCCCTGGGATTAATGCCGTGAAGAAAAAAATAAGTGCCTAATCTTCTCTAATGAGGAAGCTGACCAAGGTGTGCCTGTGGTTTTATTAAATGTGCAGCACAGAAAGGATAAAAGGGACCTTAGAGGAGGAGAGTTTTGCTGGAATCATGGTCCAGTTGTTAGGCCAGTGGGGCATGCTATATTTTCCATTTCTCACATTGCCAGTAGGCACATGAGTAATCGTGTGGTAAGGGGAAGAAAGGAAGGGACTGAAAAGAGTGCAGAGGGTGAATGTGTTGCCGTTTAATGAATGCCGTGCTCCGGTCCAGGTGCTTGTTCCCAGCAAAGTGTCCACGTGTCACTGATTATTTAGAGTCTCCAACACTTGCTCAAGGTGCCAGGAAACAAAAACAGACGCTGACACGTAGCGGGCACAGAATGAGATTGCAGCAGCGCAGATGCAAGGTTGGATTTCACGCTCCGGCGTTGGTTAACATGGCGCGAGGGGGATCGGTTTCAGAGATGCCGACAGGGCTGCTCTCCAAATGAGGCGTTCCACATGATTTCACATCAAACAATCACTGGAGTGACACATTTGTTGTTTGATAACGCAGCGATGTGCTGGAATGTTCATTGAGGATTTATTGATCGGGCTATTTTCCTAATGTGTTCTAAGCTGCGGTATTACAAATTACCGTGTTTCAGTGACTTGGAGAGGCACACAGCAGCCATTCGTCCTGATCAGTTACTGTCATATACTTTCCCCCAGGCCCAGAAAAGAACTTCTCTTGCCTGGAGGAGTAGGTGTGTGCCATGAGAATGAAGCCCAACATAAAACATAGCACTTGTTCACCTGCCTATGAATTGGAGTGCACAGGAGTCCACAGGAGTGCACCTATTCTGTGCTGTGTCAGTGAAGTATAAAATAAACTAATGTGAGGCTTCTCCTCTGGGTGTTTTCATAGTAAATCTGGCATTTGAGCCATGTTCAGAAAGGTTTGCCAGGGGTAGTAAGCCTTGCCAGCTTCTTTCGTGATCCAAAGACAAGTTCTTTATCTGGCAATGCAAGAAACTTCATGAATTTAAAATTGACTTATGACTTGGAGATGAAAGAAGTATGTCACAAGAAACCGAAAAAAGCTGTTACAAAAACAAGGCAATGGGAGTGTATTTTTTCTAGTATTTAATTATACTGGAAACAAGGTAATTTCTTAGAGCCCCGGCACAAACTGGGACTATTATACTAGCCAGTGTGCAGTGAACAGAAAGATGATTGAGACCTCAACTAGCAGTTCGTGAAAGCTATCTGGAAACATTTTCTCAGTGACGTTTTCAAATGGAAAATGAAATTTCCATAATATTCTAAATCCATTAATTCAGAAAACTTCTGATTATGCCAAAAGTATCAGCTCTTCTGTTGAGAAAATCCCAAAGAAGTTTTATTTAAGTATGCATGATTCAAATTAAAATATTTTGTTTTATTGAATCTGACTCAATTTACTTTGCTTTGAGTCAGTTCAATAGGGTATTAAGTTGTTTCTATTAATGCAGCAAGCACCTTCCAGCGGTTATGCTTCAGTCCTACATTTTTTCCCATGGGCTGTTTTCGTAATGCAATACCTGTATCTCTTGTCCAAACTTGTTTGATCCATTGCAAGAATCAGTCCTTCTGCATACCTATTAGAAGATGAGGTATGGCTGGGAACTACAGCTCCCATGAGGCAATTTGGAAGAGGAGGACAAGGCAGTCTAGTGTCAGGATAACAAGAAATGAAGCATTTGGGGCTTTTCCAACACACGAAAATGGGCTGTTGAATTTTTGAGGGTATTAGCATGTTTTGTTTGGATTTAACAACATGAAAATGAGACAGTTTGATGTTTTGGTCTGTTAGACAATATTAAGAGGTGTAAACATTTTAGACCCAGGATATAAAACAAGTGTTGAAATGTCAGAGCTTTCCATAGAGTGGAAATTCTGGATATTTCCATGTTCTTCAGTTTGTTCCATCCTCAAAGTTGTCTCAAGAACTCTGTGTTAGTCACTTTTGGATACTTTTAACCCACATCTTTCTAAGGTCACTAGGCTACAACCATACATTATTTATTTAAAGATATTTTGTTTATTTATTCCCTAATTTTTTCCGTCTTCCATTTTCTGTTCAATGAACTTACAGGTTTGCATGGTGCTTGCATCAGAAATAATGCAGAACTAATACTAATGTTCCAGAAAGCCATTTAACCTGAAAGAAGGACTCTTCTAGAAATTCTGTTTGGTTCAGATGAGGAAGAGGTCCCTAATTTCTTTGCTGCAGGGTATACTCTTCATATGCTACTGGAGATTGGTCTTAATTCTGTTAGATCCATGTGTTTTCACAACCTGAGGTTGTTTAGATCCTGGCTGTTGGACTGTGCTAATCTTTAAGTAGATCTTTAATTCGTAAAAAGGGGAGTATAATTTATTTGTTATGCATATAAGTGGCACTCTCGTTTTCCCAGTTTGAGTCAATTCTCTTTGGAGAAGAGAGAATAATATGTCTTAAGACATGGAGCAGAGCTTACATAAATACCTGGAGACTTGGAAGATTCTGCAGTACTTATAAGTGATAACACTACTGTGATCAAACAGTTGTGGTTTTGTGTTTGAACAATCTCCTTTCTTTGTGATCTTGTGCAGTGGGTGTGTCATTGAAAAGAGGGATTTGGTGGTAAAATCCATCTCTGAAGGGAGACCTATCTTCTAAAGCAAGGCCTGTAAGCAGAGTAAGTGAGGGCAGTGATTAAAATCTACCCACGCTGCTTTGATGCTGGAGAGGGGTAGTGTTACATGAGGGGAGCATGCACAAATTACTTGTGCAGCAGATAAGAGAAACCTCACCCCTTCTATCAGCAGAGAAGACAAATATTTAACTTGTGCCTCCTGAAAAGTGATTCTTTTTTTATTATTATTGTAGAAGCAACAAAGGTACTAAGTTCTCTTTTGATGTAAAGAGAACATTATAATTTGGGTTTTCATTTAACAGATTTATTTTACCTTCATTACAAAGAGCAATGGCTTTAAAAGCAACTTTGCCAGCTTTTATACTTTATTGTCATGATATCTCAGCCAAAACCAGGACGTTTATAGACTTGAGTTCTCTGCAGTGGGTAGAGTGACCACGTTTCTTCCCTCCATGTGCTGAGCAGCAAGGAGTAAACCTAGCACTCTTGTGCACCATGGGCATTTCTCTTTTCTGCCTCTGGGGTTGGAGCATGGACTCAGAGGCAATAGAAAAGGGAGTCCTTGGTCATCGCCAGCGGGTCACATCCTGCCTACAGGGCAGTCCTCATCAGGCGTCAGCCTGTCTGCTGCTAAAGACGACTCCCATCCAAATGGGAGAAGCCAGGCCAAGGAGAAAGTCCTGGCATCACCAGCAGAGAGCATCTGCCAGGCCTGGCTGTCACTGAGTATTGGAAAAGCAGAGCCTTGTCTGCGTGGGGAATGGCACAGGTTCAGCAGATGACAGCCAGCAGTTGGCCCCACCAGCCTTGACCTTTGTGGCAGGTAGGAGGCCAGGCCAACATTTGCTTTGGCCAGTCTAATCAGGGTTTATTCCTCATGGAATTGCCAATAAACCCTGACTGCTCCATTCCCAGAGCTCACAGTGTGCATTGGTGGGGTATACTGCATGGCATCCCTGGCAGGATCTGACCCACTAACTGTCCTCCTTGGCAGCAATTGGTGACATGTCTTGCTGCTCATGTCACCAGTCATCTTGGAAAAAGCCTTTATGGGGCAGTTTGTGCTTTACTTATTTCCCAGCAAAATCCTATTTTGTTGGCAAATACAATGAGAAAATACCAGCTTTCTGAACATCTGTACTAAGGGGAGATGGTTTCATTTGTGTCAAATCTATCACATATTTATAAATACACATTTTGTCTATATATATAAAATTTATATGTATGTGTGTGGGGCATTAAAAGAGTTAGTGCTGAACTAGACAAGTTTTTCACCTTGTATCTCTGCCCTACAACAGTGGGCAGCTACCTTGCAGGGGACTGGGCTTTCTTCGTGAGTGTAGGACAGTATTTATGGGAGGAGATTCCCTTTCTCACTCTATTTTAAAAACAGTTTTATGAAGGTACTTTCTCATAAACCTAATGGGCTCATGCTATTGCAATGGTGCAGTTCTAAAGTATATGTATGTAGTATATTACTGTATATATGTATTGTACAGTAAAACTCTAAGGCCACTTGGAACTTCACATTCTCAAGAAAGACTAGGACGTCAGTTGCTTTGGTTGGAAGATGCTTGAACAGAAAGATACCAACATTTGGTTGGACTGACAACTGGAGCCCCAAATGTGAACTGCTGTAAAATACTGATACACTTTGGTTTAACACTTTGCCCACTCATTAGGCCCTGTTTGGTCCAGGTTGAAATCTATATCGGTAAACCTTACGTATGTTCAAGTGGCAGATTTTTCCCCTCACTCTTGAAAGACAAAGGTCATAAAGGGCATTTTTCTTGTGATCATAAGCCAGATCCTGATCTTGTTTCCACAGCTAAATTTCTGGAATAACATAATGTGTTTAATAGATTTGCTTCAGATCTTTTGGTTATGTGAATGATACCGTGAAAGACTCTCCCATCACATTTAGCGCACATTGCACTGACCCACTGAATCGAATTACAGGCTCAAAAGCAAAATGTGCTTTTAAACGTGTGTGGTGAACACACACTGGTTCAGCACGATGGATGCGGCATGCAACCTGCTGCAGTTTATTGTCAGAATGTTTCATTAGTTAAAGCCAACGATAGAAGTTGATGCTTGGACATCACCCAGTAAAGAAACAGTATCCGCCTGCAGAAGGCACTTTGAGTCCTTGGGAGGACTGCAGTGATATATGCATGCATGCACATTCACCCATCCTGATACAGTAGATCTCCTCCCAAGCTTTCATCTAACTTTTGCTTTGGAAAATACCTCTGGCCATACAAGGGAAAGGTTATACCCAGTGAAGACTAAAGTCTGTTCCTTTGCCTTCTTTTAGTTCATGCTTAGCTGTGTTGTTTGTCACCTTGTAGTTAGGGATGCACTGATATCCTAGCAGCTGCTGGTAGTTAACAGGAATTTATTTGAGAACCATTTAACATGAGGGTGACCTTGTGAATGAAATTCTGAATGAAATAGTTTGTTAGACACTTACTGCACAGTAAAGAGTGCTGCAATACTCTCTGTTCTCACTAGCTGTGCTGCTGTCACTATTCCAAGCAGTCAACAGTAATCATCCCTCAAATGTTGTACATCTCTTTTTATTAGCACTATAGAAGAAACGTACTGTTCTGTAATTGTTCTTTAATTGGGAAATGCTAATGGGCATAGACAGGTAAAGGAGAATTTATGGTTGATCTCCACAGAAAGGAGCACTGTATAAGCACTTTGATATGCTCAAAACTCTTCCACTATAGGTACATTTCTGTACTAGAAGTCTTAGCACACTGAATCCTTGAGGCCAGAAGGCAGAAGGACACATGGAGAGTTCAGCACACTGCACATCAGGCTCTGTGAAAGGACAAAGAAAGATGATGAGCCCTGTCAGAGCAGCTACAGTCCTACCTGGTCGGGGTATGCAAGTGGTCTTTAAAACAAAACACAAGCAAGCAATCCTTTTCCAGTGTTTCCTACTAGGACATATATACACCATGGTGGTTTTTTTCGTTCCCACTCCTTTGTAAGCCCATCACAAGACAATTGCCTTCATCAGTTTTTCCTGGTGCCTGAAGCCTAAATCTTAGATAGTACGTTTTGACTTAGGTCTGCTGGTGCTGGTGCAGCTGCACTGATTCACAACAGTAACATGATCTAATTACTTCTCCTAGTAACACATTCACAAAACCTTTCTGTCTGCTTTCCCTGGCACTGGCAGGATTGACTCCACATGGGCAGATTAAATCTCTGTGAAGCCTGGTCCCTTTCTGTTTCAAGGATGCCCACATTTTGATGTCTCACACTACTGGTTTTTGCTCTACCCTCAAGTCGATATTCCCAAGCAAAGCTCTCCAGACAAGCAGTTGGTAGCAATTTCTAATCTGCTGCATCACCATCTGCTGCTTTGCTTCTACTTCATTGCTGCGTTAGCCTGGGGAGCCCCAGCTATAGTGTGCCCTTGCTGGCACTTAACATTTGCTAAGAGGAATAGTTTACTATTTTGCATTTTCCACTCTGTTTCGTCCCTTCTTGGCTCCAGTCTTTTGTCTTGTTTTCCCATTATCGGGCATGGTGTCTGGTTTCTAGTAGCATATTAGTAATGTAGGAAAAATGAACATAATTGGAAAAATACCACACAAAGGACTCATATGTAGCTTTCATTGCTTAATCCGCTTGCTGAGAATAATTGAATGGGATTCCTTTTGTTTTGTAGCTGCTTGATTTGCTGCGTAGAAGTCCCCTCCTCCTACGCCTGACCCTGCAAGTACTGATGGGCAGACAAGCTTGAGAGAAATAAGGACCGAATCCAGCCCTTTGAAACTGAGCCTGCTCTGAGGAGTCAGAAATGCACAGTTGAAAGTAGTAATACTTGTCACTTCTCACATCCTAGGCAAAGATTTACCTAGACGGTGGTGTGAACACTGCAAGTCAGTGATTATCAGCTCTGAGCTACCTTTGTAAAAGCCTAGGGTAAGGCAGATACCGGGGGGCTCTGCCACTTGAATGGGGAGACCCTTTCCTAAGAAAGCCATAATTCAGTGGTGTAGTAGTGGGAAATAACCTTAGAAGATACCTCTTCTGTCAAAAATGCACTTTCCTATATAGCTGTTGCTAGTTCAGTTTAAACCTCACTGGTCCAAATACATATCATCACCCTTGTTTTAGATAAGTGTGGTTGTCCAAGGTGGGCTCAGAACTACGTTCACACCAGTGTGTTTCAGCTTCTCCTCTGCACTACACAGTGATGTGCGATTGCTTTGCATAGCTCTGATAGTGTTAGTGTTCCTATTTGCCATCTCCTCAACTGCTTCTGCATTTGTTGGTTCTATCCAGGGCACAGGCAGAAGTATAGCTGTAGGAGATCAGAGCAGGAGCTAGAGCTGCTGGGAATACTGCAGGGGAAAATGTGTCTGTGAGTTCCTGGACATGCTGTTGGTGCTATACCCAAAACTCTGGGTATCTACAGAGGGGCCTATTAGGAAGCTGCAGTTACTGTTGCTGTGCTGGTTTGTAGTAGGACAAGACATGCTGAATGTGTGATGGCCCAGAGACATGCTTTGGGTCTTATTTGACCTGCTCGTTGATACAAACCTATCCATCGCAAGTATTTGGTCTTAATTGATTAACAACTGTTCATTTAATCCACACACAGATATTGTTTTTCTCCTTTTAAAATATAAACCAACTGGATATGAAGTCTACTAACACATGGTTTCAAACTCCAGCACCTGCTCCTAATGGGAGCATAGAGAAGCCTGTGTCTCAAAGCTCTGGGCTGAAATAAGTTTGAGAGTTTTTCCTTCTCCCTTCCCTTCCAGTCAAATCCAGTAACTAAATACTGTCTTGCAAACAGATGAAGTCTGGTTTTTTCCTCAGTTCAGGTATAGAAATAAAGAAGGATCTGCAGAAAGACATTTTTATATGCTGAGTATCACTCTCTGTATGTTAAAAATGATTGTATATTGATGTTAATGATGCCATTGCAGAAGGGCTAATGTGGTCTCATTTGTTGGAAGCAGTAGGTTGCTTTGCCATGTGAATAGCATTGATCAGATAGAGAAATGTCGCTCACAACCAAAGGGTCCATGCCTCAAAAAGCACACTGATATATCGGGGGCTATATAAAAAGCCACAAAAATGTTGACATGATGAAGACAGAGCCTCAGAGATTTAAAGAACTCCAGCTGTAAACATTATCAACAGGAAGATTGAGAGATGACTTAATTGCAGTGTGCAAGTACTTCATGGGCGGAAGATACAGGATATTAAACAGCTCTTTAATGTAGCAAAAGAAAGGCATAAGCTGATATAAGAGCTAAAAGGTGAGGCTGGACAAAAGCAAGGTAGAAACTAGCCAGGCAGTGGAGGTGAAAAACCCCTGGGACAAACTGCCGAGGGGAAGGATGGACTTTCCATCTTTTGATGTCTTCAGCTTGTTTCTGGAAGCTTTCCTGGAAAATGTTTTTGCCAAATACAGCAGCACTGACTAGATGGGAGTTCAGATTAGATGTTCAAACAGTCCCTACTTGCTTTAAAGCCTATACATCTTCTTGTCACACAGGAGTGTGAGACAGAGGACATAGCTCTGGAGGGAGGCTTGGCAGGCCTGGCACATTCCCAGCTCTGATACTGGTCTGTTTTATAAACTTAGGGAAATTAACTTTGAGTGGTCTTTTAAAAGGTTATCCAAGATGAAATATTCATATTGTATTTGGAAAATTAAACACTTTTTAGCGTTTATGTGTAAATGACCTGGGTATATTGTTGCATGGCAGAAGTGAGAGCTGCAACGCTTTCCCTCTTTGTTATCCTAAAATAAGGATAATTATATATGTCCCGAAATAAAATGTGGATGCTCCACTCTTTTATAGTCAATTAGATTGCATATCTGCCTTTTCCTGTATGGAACTGACAATACTTAAGCTCATCCTACGAATGTAAAGTAATAAATTGTAAAGTCATGCCTACTATTTTGTTTTGGAAGCAAAGCGATTACTCTTGTGCAGTAAGCTTTTGCCTGTACGAAACTCAGCACAGCCTGTGGCAGCTTTATTGTGCGGCCCCACAACATTCCTATCAGTAATATATGTATGTGTAGAGGGAGGGCGGGCGGGAGGTAATTGTTTCACTGACAGAAAAGATATAGACAGATGCACAGAAGCATTCTGGAACAAAAATGGGGCTGCATCCACTGAAACAACAGATGCTGCCTTGCAAAAATATTTTTTCCATTATAGCTCCAATGTCATCTCCCACTTATCTCTCAGAAGTGCAGAAGGAGCTCGTTTCAAGGGTACCTATTCTGGCCAGTGGCATTCCTCCTGCCTCGCAGCCTCAAAAAAGGGAATGGGTTTTTAACAGGCATCATGGTGGGGGGACCATTTGTCTGCGATTAGGCCCGAGAAAGGAAAGAAACTTTTGTCTGAGTGAAAGGGAAGCTTGTAGTTCATTAAGCGGTGGAGGGATTAGCCATGTCGAGAGCTCTGTTCTGAAAAAGTGCTGGAGAGGGCCTGGGGAGGGGAGGTCTCTCTGTGTAAGAACTTTCTTCCTTTTCTCTTCTATTCTGTGGGTCTTTAATGGCTTCCCCGCGGTGGGGCATGGCATAAGTAGGCGATCCTGGTCTTATTAGTGGGCTTTGGGGTCCCCCACCTCCCTTCAACCCAGCGTCTCTTTATCATTCTGCCAGTTCATTACGGGCCCCAGCCAAGACTCTACCGGCTTGGGACTAAGCTAAAGAGAGAGAAAGAAAAGGGGGGGAGGGAAGAGGATGCAAAGCAATTAATTTGGGAGCATTCAGGCCTGAGAATGTAGGCCACTCCAGGAGAAACAGTCCCCTCGAAGAAAAGAGAAAATACCAACCTTTAACAATGTTTTCTTTCAAGGTTTTGGCTACTGTTGCATAAAACCCCTCCAGAGCTTTGATTTTTTCCAGTTCTAATTTGCCCGCACTGAAGAGTTTCTCCATAGAAATGTTTCCCTTCGTTAGGAGCTTTCAGACTTCCCCTTGATTCCCAAATGCTCCTGCTTTGTAGGCAGAGAGGCTTTTTTTAGGTCTCAATAATCCCTTAGGACTAAAACATGAATTTTGTGTGCAGGTAAATTCCCTCTGTCCTTGCTGGGAACCTTGACTGAGTATTCACCACTATAACAGGCAAGTCAAGGCACCAGGATTTGCCTCCTGCTGTTCTTATGGAACATTCTTTTTGCAACCAAAATAGTTCTTGTTCTTTCAGGGGAGTACGATCAAATGCAGAATTGCTTCAGCCTTAGCTGGCACAGGGAGCTGACTGGGGAGCCTGCTTTGCTTCCCTTGCACTAGCACGTGGAAACTTCTGGGAAAGGTATCATGGCATAAACTCATTGTTAGACACTGATTCTGGAGTGCAAATGCCTCTTTCTGGAGGTCTCAGCTCACCACTCATTCCTCGTCTTGGCTTAGAGCTTGGCAACAACAGTATTGCCATGGGGCTGATGGCAAGACAGTTTTTCCGGAACCAACTCCAAGCACAGATGCTCTCAGAGCTATTTCCTCTGGAGCAGTGGGAGTTTTGGTGGGCCTGGAGGTCCGGTCTCGCTGCCTCACCATGCCTACATAAAGGCATCCAAATAATTTAGCTTAATGAAAGAGCCACAAATGAGTAATACAAAGAATACTTCCAATTAGGAGCAAAACAAAAGAGCAAGTTAGAAGTTGTAGTTGTTTATTTTCTCCTGTTTGTACCCTCTTCTGATAAATGGATGCACACCTCTATGGATAAGAGGCTATACAGCTGATCATTAGGCAGTTTAGGCATCTTTAAAAATTATTAGGATAGATGAAGATGGGCTGAAGATGAGGGGAGTCTTTTTGAGATGAGACCATGTAAAACCAGGCATGTGCTTCTCTGGCCTTGCATTTCTGTGCTAGCTGCATTCGCCACATCATTGAAATACTCAGCATATGCTGCATTTCCACTAGGGACGAGCCACAGCTGAACAACTCACATGTCAGCTTGACTAAGAAATCTGGGCTAGTCTTTTAGTGTGTTGTTTCCTAGTTATGGGTGCCAGTGTGTTTGTTGTAATCTGGCTTCCTTAAAATGCATCCGCCTATTTACTCATGATCTTGCACGAAGTAGAACAGTGTTCACACAAACCAATGCAGAAACTCTCTCTGTCACTAGGAGCAATCACAATTCAAACATTTATGCTACAGAATTCCCACGGTAACACATTGACATTTGATTGCAGACAAATGTAAAGGTGTGCCAGATGGGTGGGAAAGGGGATCCACACTGTGTGCTTAAATCTATGAAATAGGATGAATGTGGGATGAGATCATTAGACTCCTAACGAGCAAGGTGAGAGGAAGCCTGTAAAGGTTGGGACATCAGCAGCACCACTGGCATCTCGTTAAAATACAAGCAGCTTTTAGTCATACCTGGAAGGTTGCAGAAATACTCAGTTGCCTTCAGAAGAGACTGAGATGAACTGATTTTGCTGCTTCTTCATGCTGCCTTTCATGCTCTACCACAGTGCTTCCGAGGTCTTCTGGCTCACTCAGAGCACCCTTAGGGCCTTGCATCTTTGAGAAATGACCTTTCCCAGTGCTGTGAAGGGCAGCAAAGGTGATTTGCTTTGCAGTGACCTGTGGTTAGAAACATGGGTGCCAAATCCTTTTGCTTAAGCATTTGTTTAACAGCTCAGTTGCCAATTTCTATCTAAGGGCAGGATTTAGGCACATAAACTGAATGCATTATCAGGAATGCTATCTTCACTTGTTTTCTTTGTTTCCCTTTTCACTTCCTTTTTGGCCAAGGTTAATTCAGAGCTCCCATGGGTTCCCACTGGAATGACTGGAGAATGTTTTTCATATTTTTCCAAAGTATTTTCCAGCAAAGACTGCTGGTATGAGGCACTGTAAACACCAGCACAAGGCTCATACTGGCAACCAACAGCTCTGACTTCCAGTATTTTACCGCAGGGTGAGCCATAAAACAGAGGGCTGTGGGTAAACTGAGAATATTGTGGTGGGTCAGGCTACAGGCAACATCTGCCTTTCCCATCAGTGCAAAGGCAGAGCAGCTACCCTTTTTATTATTTTCAGCCCTTTTATTTGCAAATGTGATATTCCACTGTATAAGAGATGGTCAGTTAAATGGGTGTTTTGGAAAGTTACTTTCATCCGGAGTTTGGTCCTGATGGAGTGAGGCTGAGTCGGGTCCTGAATCTAAGCTTGTGTCCCATTCTGGGCTGTCCCTCCCACTGTTCTCAAACACAGTTTTAATTCATAGCCTGTAGGGAGAAAGTTGCATTTTAATTATGGATGGAGCTAATCAATCAGATAAAATGAGAGCCCTCTTGGGTTTTCGCACAGAACTCATACCACATTTTTTCAGTGATTCCAACCCAAATCCTCCCATTTCTCTACTCCCTGCCCCATACGTGTATTCCTTAGGATTTCTGGAGTTTGATCTGATTCAAAAGCAAAAATGCTAAGCAGTAGTAAAAATCAAGGTTAATGTACCATAATATTGAGTCAAGTGCCTTGTAAAAATTCTTCCTTTAGTTTCTTTCAGTTCACAGACATGAGGTTCAGAACTTTTTCCAGCAAGATTTGCTATTGCAACATGCTCTTGTTATGACAGCTTTTATTTTTAGAAATGTTGAGAATCTCTTTGGAAACTATTTTTAGGTTGTCTGCCCAAGTACGCTCAAGCTTTTTATTTTTATTTAATTATTTTACACATAGTTTTGATTTAATGCTGTTTTTTATTTCATGGCATGGAATTTCTCTTTATTTTGCTGCTGAATGAAACCCAAACATATGAGCTGTTCATTTGCTAATGTATATATTGAAAAAGTTTGGGAACAAGAAGCCTGGGGCCAGAACTTGCTTCTCAAATGAATTGAGATTCAGCTAAGGCATGATCTAATTGTTGTAGTTATTCAGGATAAATTCACAGCAGTAGACCCTCAGATTAGTTTGTCAGATGCCGTGGGTGAGAGCTTATTTGTCAGGGCTTTATGCAAACCATAAAGAAGCAGTTACTTTAAGTGCTGAAGCTGACTCCCTGCAGAGGGGAGGATGCTTTGCTCCATCCTTCTTCTGATCATCTGTCCCCTTCTGTTGTTTTGGGAGAAACTCCATGCATCCCAGCTGCTGAATGACAAATCAGAGCAAACCACTTTGCCTGTTGTTTGATCACTTATTACCTAGAAAGTAACTTCCATCATTATTTCAAATTATCCAATTGCTCTAATTCTTTTTCCCTCACTAAATCTCCCTATTGACAAGGCTCATTGCCACACTTTAGAGAGTTTAAGAAAATAGCATCACGCCTGTGATTTTATGAGGACTCCACAGTGAAGAAACTGGATATATTTGTGTCCAAGTCAGAATGACAAGGGCTGAAATGCATGGAAACATGTTAATCTCATATGTTAATGGTTCCTTTCCTGTCTCGGAAATGTCTGTTCTCTACTCAGCCGAAAGAAATAAAACGCAAAAGGAGTTATGAATAATGTCTGATTGAAAAGCCATCCCTGGTTTTAGATCTTAGAGCAGAAATTAACCATGACAGCAGCTCCTGGAAGGTATTTGTCAATGCTATTATGCAGAATCCTGAAAAATGCCTTTTTTTCCTGGTAGGCTGTTATCAGGAACAGTTATGTGTTTGCCTCAAGACTATTACTTCCATTGTTTTTGAACGTTACACCAGACATACTCTATCACAAAAATAATCACTTGTCTTGCGACAAAATAAACCCTTCCATATCTTTTTTGTTTTCAAGGCACCTCATTATCAACTTTGGAAGGAAGTGGCATTTATAAAAACATAAGTCGTGTAAATAAGCTGGAAGAAATCTAATGAAAGTCCTTCGTCTTCTTTGGCAAGCACAGCTCCATTAAACCATGATTCTCCTTTGAAGCTTCAATTACCTGACTTACCAGAGCTGGAGCAGGGGAGAAATGGCTAATAGTTTTCTGAACAATCTGCATGTGTGCATGTAAGGAAAAGTTGTTACCTGATGAGGGGGAGAGGAAAAAGAAGTGTGAGCACATTTACAGTTTGCAGGTTTATTGTATTGGCCAGCTGCTTAGCATCACAGGGTGAAATTTATCCCTGATGTGTGTCCACTGTAAGCAAGCAGAACAGGGACAATAAATGCTGTCTATGGCATGACCACAGTTGGACAGCACGAGAGAAGTTTGTGTCCCGTTCCCTTTCTCACATACACATGGGTGCGTGTGTGTGCAGTTCACCTTTGTACCTACGCGTGACCACATGTGCTTGGGGCTCCAAATGTGTCTTTTATTGTGTGCCTTGCATCAGAAATGCCTTGCATTGCTCCCACACTAGACTCTGTTGCACAGGGCTCCTTAGGTGTTATTCTTTGCCACTACATCTATGACATTTCATCCCATTGAAAGGTAAATGTCAAGTTCCTCTCACTGGTTTTGGAAGTGTGCCTCCACAACTTGCCTTCAGTGCGATGGGGTGATGACAGATGCAGTTAGACTAGATATCATGGGGAGCAGTGTTCATCTAGCCATAGCTGCATGAAAGTCTGTGTGTCTTATCATACTGTTAGGCAGAGTAAATCAGAAGAACTGAGGGATCTTAAGTATTTGAGGAAAATCTCCCCTGTTAAACTCTGTGCTGCCTAAAGAGCTTCCTCTCAACTCATCCAAGCTCCAGGAATTGCCATAGAGAAGCATAAGACATGCAAGGCAGTAAGACCTATCTGCCTTCTCCTGAATGACATAGAGCCACACGCTTTCCTGTTCTTCAGTCATGTATTCAGCTGATGCACCAATGAGCTGTACACATGCAGCTCACCACGGCTTTCTTACAAATCATTTTAATCCTTCTAAAACCCCCCCATCGTTCTGGGTTGTGTAAATAACCTAAAAAAAATTGAGGGCTAAAAACATGGATTTTCTGTCCTTCGTTGGAATGCTTCTCTGCTGTAACTGAGAGGAGAATTTGACCTGCTGTATCCGTTTTTGTAGAGTTCAAACCGTAATTCCAGGCCAGATTCTAATCTGTGCTTCTCGCTCATATTTCACTGAAGCTCTCAAAAGACATGCTGTGGACTTGAGTGCGGCGTTGCAGGCAGTGAGTAACTATTATCTGGTCTGAAGGGTCTTCTGGAAATAAAGAATAAAAGCCCCGATAGTGATCAGATTGCTGAAGAGAACAACCAATGGGTGTTTTAAGTCTTTAATTTGTTTTCATTTGCTTGGAAAAGCAGACCATGCTGGTCTTCAGAGCAAAAGGCAGTTATTGATAGCACTAGTTAAGTGAGCAAAATAAAATGCTTGCAATGACTGTTATCAAAGGTTAGGTCCCTGGAGATAAAAAGCTTTTGTGTGCATGTACACTCCCAACCAAATCTTCCTCTGAGCCTATAGCAAGTATACAACAATGTGCTTCCCTTCTGAACTTTTTTGGGACATGGCATGGAAAGACTGTAGCAGTCTTCATGAAGTCAAATCCCAGATGGGTATTGGTTTCAAAGGGAACGATGACTAGCCAGTATGTTAAATATTTTAATTCAGTAAAGCCTCCTGTTCTCCTTGATGTTTGCTAAAGTTACGTTCAGCAGCTGTAGAGGAGAATGTGCACAAGAAACCGAAGGAGAATCCTGTGTCCTCTCCTCATGCCTAACCAATAAATTTTACCACTGAGTAGGCAGGCACAAGCCCCCCTCACCTTGGCCCATGGTGTTGGGAGATGAGCAATGAGGGGTTCGGATGGAAGTGGAGCTGCAAGCAGCTGGACCAGGTGCCATTGGTGCTCTGAAATGTCACTATAAAGGCTATTAACATAGTGAAGGCTTTTGAAGGCTGCTGAACTGTTTGTAGCATAATCCTTCCGCTTTTCTCCTGCAGCACTCTGCATGCTGTGCTAATAGATGCTTGTGCAGAAGAAGCCCACCATGCACATAGCTCCAGAGAGAAAAATGGCAATAGGTGCTTTAATAGCAGACAGTGACAGACAGTTAGTGTTTGCGATGTTAAATGTTATAGAGGCAGGCATTTGGGTCTGACCTGCCTCATTTTTAGGTAGGTTTGAATTTTACCTGGATCTGGGCAGAACTTCTTGAAAGATAAGAAATTATTAATAGCAGAGGTGGGGGTTTGAGGAGAAGTCTGGAACTTCTTTACATTGCCAATACTTTCTGCAATGCTAGAGAGGAATCCTTCCTGCAATATTAGAAAGTTGTTTGCAAGCATTCTTTGGAGAAAGGGGCTGCTTTTGCAGTCAGTCAATACAAAAGTCTTTGCTCTAAAGCAACTGCACTGGCTTTTGTTTTCTGTTGCTTTCTTCTGATAGTTTTTGGATTCTGTAGAATTTGTCTAATCTTACCTTGCCTGAACCTTGATTCAATCTTAAGACCTGCTAGTTTATCCCAGGGGATTTAAGGCTAGTCTTTATGCAGCTTATTTCTCAGTGATGCCCCACTTCTCACATTTGGCTCTGGGCTGTCCTGCTTGACCAGACTGGAGTGAAGGAGGCAAGAATCTACTTCCATGCTGAGTACGCAACAGTTAAGACATAAGAAAAAGAAACCTCTTTTCTGTCCTGCTATTTGTGAACCTGGTTTTGATACTCAAAGTGTTCTCAGCCATGACTTTGCACTACTTTTATGTTCTCTGCCTTTATGTTCTCTAAATTATGAGGCATTTAATTAATTTTCCAAGAGCGTCTCTTTGCTTTTCACAGGGTGAAGCTCAAATGTGTCATTATTGACTGCACTGTGGCTGGTTAAATTAGTTTCTTCTTAATGACAATCATTTCAGTGCTATTTGATCAGCTTGTTTCTTTTCATTGTAATTTATTGCCAGTTATGTTTTCCTTGCTCAGAAGCAATAATGTAGGACATAAAAGCCAGCTCTCCCCTCCCTCCTGGGCTATACTTGTCAACCTTGTCCACTTGTAGTTGCTGCCATTTTAATAACCAGTTCCTGCTCTTAGATCTTGAGGATGTATGATTAAAAATCCAGCAACCAGGGCTCTTGTGAAATGCAGTGATTTTTCTAGAGAAAGGCAACCCTTCAATGTATCTTTCACCTTGGCAATGGTAAAGGAAAGAGGTATTAAACTAGTTGTCCAGTCTCTCTCCTGTCTAGACAATTGGATCCTCGCCTCTCTGAGACTAGTTGATGCCTGCTCAGTTCTATCAAACAGCACTTAATCTATTCCCATTGGAACTTTGCCTTCTTGTCCCTGTTGCAAAATTGTCACTCTTTTATCAGGTGAATTGCCCATGCTGTGGTGGCTTCACACTGTCCATCATTCCCACAGGGAATATTTGATGCTGAAGGAAAAGCACTTGTCCTTTTCTCAGCTTTGGTAGGCAGAAGATTGGAAAGGTTCCTGAGAAATGTGCTTTGTGGCCATGGCAAAAATGAGTGGCTTGTGTTAAGGAATCACAAGTACAGAGAAACACTTAGAGCCAGGTGGTGTTTATCTTACAAAGGCTTGTCCCTTTCCCAGTAGCACATGGTAGCATGCTTGTGTACTATCTGATTTGGTGGATGATGTTGGAAGCTTGTCTTTTGGTTAGATGATGGAAGCACAAACCAGTGTTTACTTATCTGCAGCGTGCAGACAAGCAATACTTTTTTAAAGCAGCAACTGTGATAACTATGGTCCCTAAGAATAAGACCTTTCTGGCACAAATTACAAATGGGGCCTTTAACTGTGGATACGGATCAGGATTTATCATAAGGCCTACTACTTGTTAAGCTTAAAAAAACCCAAGGTGTAGATCAAATCAGGTTACAAAGAACTCAGACAAATAACCTCCATAACATATGTTGTCCTAAGGCAACGTGTTACTAAACGGATGGTTTTGCATCTTCCATCTCCTCTCTTTGCATTGCTGCTGCTAACTAGATATTTCACCTTCCCATCCAGTAATACCCCTGTGCAGCAATGGTGTGATTTAGATTGGGTTTCAGGCAGAGACTTTGAAGGGTGAAGGTGGTAATTTTATCCAGGCTTTTTCCTTAAGTAATTTGTATTGTTCTTTTGGCTGGGATCTTCTACAGCTTGTGCTTTACATTGTTTTGTTTTTTTTTCTCTTTTCAATGGCATTGCTTCAGTCCCGTTGATATAATCCCTTAATATACAACAGAGACCATTTCAGTCCTTCAGGGACATGCCATTGGAGAACAGTTTCAGGTTATTGGGTCTTTCAGTGTTGTTCACATCCATCCCTAACAATGTTCTTCATCCATTCTACTTTGAAGCCAATGAAACATTTTAATTGGCTTTAGTGTGCGTTGGTCAGGCATGTGATAGTTGTGTAAAGTTGCTGCCATGCTATACAGGTTGTTAAAAGGAGTTTGTATTCAGCCTCTCCTCCAAATGAATGCCAGTATTGCTCTTATTAGATATTGCTAACTCCTTATATCAGGGTCCTGTTGCACAACTGGCTGTGAGCAGTTGGTCAACCCTTGCCCAAAGAATGTGTAATCTTAATAACAACAGAAAAGGCAGAATTGATTTGCTATGGATAAAAATTTGAGGCAGTAAGAAGAGTAAATAACTTGCATTGGGCAGAGCTGAGAAGACGTCAGCTCCTCCGTGCCTTATACCTATGCCTTATCCTTCCACCAGTTGTTCTTGAACACACCAGCTACTTCTGTTTTAGACCAGTGGAAACAGTTTATGGACCTGAGAGCAGAGCCTGGCCTTCCATATAGGTATCAATTTGCCTATTGCTGTGGAGCAACCACAGAGAAAACTTTTTAACAGTACAAACCCCACATTGTACATGAGATTAGGACAGGAAATACGGGATTGCAAGTTGAAACTGCATGGTAAATTTAAGTGAGTTATACACAGTGTCATACACACAACAACAGGCCTGTCTGTGCGTCGATGCTCGTAGCAGAGAGGCTCCCGGTTTGGCTGTGTTTATCCTCATATTACTCCCAGTTGGTGGGAATTCATTGCTCCTGGTTTCACAGGCGAGGTCCTGGGCCAGCAGCAGGGAAGTTGGTAGAGGAAAGCCTAGAGCCTGCCTAAGGCTGTGCTGTCTGCTCTGCTATTCCTCATTGAAGGCGTGGAAGGGCAAGAGGCTTTCCTGGACAAGCTCTCTTTTGAGAGATATCTCCAGCACAATGGT
>JBCJKH010055658.1:11251-30167 GCA_039877255.1 Loriculus beryllinus | reverse complement strand
TCGACCTGCTGGTCACGCTCCTTTTGATGCAGCCCAGGATACGGTTGCTTTCTGGGCTGCAAGCTCACACTGAAGCCAGCTCATGTTCATTTTCTCATCGACCAACACCGCAAAGTAACGGCCTCCCTGAGCCTTCCCTTCTCCAGACTAAGTCCCCCAGTTCCCTCAGTCATTCCTCATCACGCTTGTGCTCCAGACCCTTCACCAGGTCTGTTGCCCTTCTCTGGACCTGCTCCAGCACCTCCATGTCCCTCCTGTAGTGAGGGGCCCAGAACTGAACACAAGATTTGACACGCAGCTTTTCCAGCCTGGTTGATTCTATGCTTCTATAGTGGTTGGACTAAATAATCTTGAGGGTCTTTTCCAACCAAAATGCTTCTGTGAATTAGTGTTGGAAAATGTTTACTGAATTTACTCTCATCTGTTGCCTATCTTTATTATAGTGATGCAAAAAGAGAAGTTCTCCTTGGAGATGAGCTCCCTGGATGAGAAGAGGCACTACAGATAATTTTTTCTGCAGTGAGGCTGCAGGGCAGTGTCTGTTCTTCAGTGACTTCTTACCTAGAGTATCCCAAAAATAGACCAGATAGCATCTGTTCTCATGCTCTGCTTAACCAGCACATTACTTAAGGAATATAATTAAAACATAATAGTTTTTACTGGCAAAGGCTGCTTAATTAGGATGCCTGCAAGATATTTGATCTTCAAATAAGCTTATATATACACACAGATCAGATGTTCAAAAGTGTTGAACACCCATTTCTTTTCATTGTTCTTATTACAATATTGAATGCTTCTGAAACTCTATCTTGGTTAGATTTCTTCTGCACAGTTGACCTATAAGGACCACTTTCCACATCCTCTTAGGATGCTGAGTGTGTGTGCTCTTTGCTGTGTTTGTAAGTGTATGTTTAACATCTTCAAAATCTTGATGCTTGCTTTTTTTTTTGTTGTTGTTCTGGTCTGTTATCCAAACTTTTTATTAAAGTGTGCTCCTTTAATCCTACGCTCTGTAATACAGTGCTTTCATCTCCTGGAAATAGCATCATTTTTAAGATTTCTATCAGTTCAGCTTTACTTCACAGCAGTTTTTTGGTAGATGGGAGAAACATTTTCTGAGTCCATGATGACTGAAATATTTTATTCTTCTTGACAAGCCAGATCAGCTGTAAATTACATATGAATACAAGGAGTATGTTTTATATACTAAATACTGTCCCTAGCTCAGTAATTGGTCTGACTAATTCTTGCTTTTAATCAGGACATATTCAATGTCATAGATTAAAGTTTTTTAATCTTTGGGGAAAAAAATCTCTGTCACAGTAGATAATGTACTTTGTTACCATAGAATAAAGTTACTGTTTGTTTGGTTTTAAAGGAAGCTTTTCTTCACAAGCTTAGTATTGGTTAGAGTAGGCTAGTATGCTTACATTGTAATAAAGTCTATTGCTTTCCATCCTGTGTTTGGTATTTTTGGAAGGGTGTTTTTTAAGAAAGCATTTGTTAGAAAACTGAAATACTAATGTATATTTAGGTGCCCTAAAATTTTAGCTTCAAGGCTATGTATGTTTGATTTAACACTCTTAAGCTTTAAGTTAACAGTTAGCTCCTGAGTGAGCTCACATTCCTCACCAAAAATTATATACTAATACTCTTTTAAAAGGCAAAACTTTGAATTCCTGGAGCATCTGAAACCCAAGGCATCAATTTGAAAAATTTTCCCTCTTGCAAGTTGTGGTTGCAGACTAGTTTATGGCTAATTAAGACATCAGAGGCATTTAAGATAATGATTGAAAAAAAAGAAAAATTTAGACTAGAAACAATTGTTTTGCATAATTGGGTTGCTATTACAGTATTAGATGTTTTCTTTAATTCAGTGATTTTTGATAAAATATGTGGCCAATTTTAGGTGTTATGTGTAATCAGAGGGGAATATGCAAATAGCAGGGAGTTACTTCACCCTGTGCTGTAAAGGAAGCAAAGGAAGGGAATTCACCTCTGAGCTACAGTATGGTGCCTGGTTCGACTGTGCATTACCTGGTAGCAATATGCAGAGTATCAGAATGCTCCTGCTGCATCTCTTTATTTATTTTTTTTTATGTAGCTGATACAGTGATTGACAGGAAGTCAAGTTTCTCTCTGCCTTTATAACAAAACCAAACCAAATCCAAGTCCCCTCCCCAGTCCAGACTGGGAGAGGACAAAAGTTAGGCATTGGGCTGGGGAGGCACAATGATTTCTGACCCCTGCAGATGGCCGGTGAAAGCTGTGCAGCCTGGGATTAAATCACTGAATCGGATACCAGTGTCAGCTGAAAGACATCCAGCATGTTCCAAGGGGATTCTATTACAAGTTTAATAATGCTTCACAAAAAACGT
The DNA here is from genome assembly GCA_039877255.1 of Loriculus beryllinus. Classification (NCBI taxonomy): domain Eukaryota; kingdom Metazoa; phylum Chordata; class Aves; order Psittaciformes; family Psittacidae; genus Loriculus; species Loriculus beryllinus. The sequence goes on along the minus strand of JBCJKH010055658.1, from coordinate 27,789 downwards.
ATCTGCTTAGGATGAAGTTCTGCTTGTTTTTTTCCCCCTTGTATACTAGTTTGGATTATGGGGAAAAAGTGTTTTAGTCCAAAATTGAAATTAAAGTGGTGTGGTACCTAGTTGTGGTTATAGCCTGATTCTATTCCTCTGTATATGCAATTACACAGTCATCTTAAAATGTACTGTGACATCATGAGTCAATCTGGCTTTTGACTGCCATTTTAGTTTTTGTGGAAAGACATTTTCCTGAGAAATTGGCTTCCTATATAGTTTTTACAGTTATTTTTTTACTCCTTTTAAATAAGAGATGGGACAGTCTTGAAGTGATACTCAAGGATAACAGGCTTTTGCACTTGCATGAGAAAGTTATTTCAGAGCTTGAGGTTTATTTCAGTTGTTGTAATCTTATTTCTTAACAAAGTTCATTGAAGGAAGTCTTAGTGGAATGCCAATGCTGTATCACTAGCATATCTGTGAAACAGAGGCTTGGAGTACAAAATAAAGCCTGTCATGTGCAAAGCTGGAAGGAAAATGAAGGGTTCACTGTAATTTGGCACTCATGTTTATTTGGCAGCCCTCCCGTCTTTTCTTATCTTGGCTGCTATTCCCTCCAGTCAGTGCACTTATATGTGGATTGCTTAAGTCCCATTTATTCCACAGCCAGCTGAAAATGTGATGCATCAGAAAGACTGTGGAAGAAACCTGTGATATGTCATAATAGAGAAAAAGATCCAAATTTGTTTTTTGTCTCTGAACAATCCATTGTTGCTGTCTGTTAAAATGGATTTTTTAGATCAGCTTGTTGAAGTTCCTGTCACTTTAAGAGAGAATGAATTTTATGTAAGACCAAAAAATTTCATGGTGTTTCTTCTAAAGGTTTATTATTGCAGTCTGATTCATTTCCTGTTTTTCTGTTAATGCACTGACAAAAGCAGAAACAAATACCCTTCAATACTTTGAAAATATGTAATCTACTGTATTGCAAGTGGCTGTGTGTAGCTGCAAATGATTCAGAAATTAATACAGTAGTTCCCTCTGCCCATCTCTGGTCATGCCCTTGTTTCCCTGGCTAACCTTGCTGCTCCAAGTTTTTGCATCTCTCTAGCTGACAATTCTGTTCAGGTATGAAAAAGATGAGGACAAGTTAGAGCTTTTCTCATGAGCACAAGAAGACATGGAGTAATATTAGTAGTAAATTAAGTACTGATTTTAAAGGAGTAATTTTATTTTTGAGCTGTGTTTCATTAGGCTGTTGAGCTCCTTGCCATAGACCTCCTTGGGTATTCACTGCATTGAGATTTGATATTTATATGGATGGCAATATAGAAAGTGCTAGAACATACTGACATGGAGATAAACTTCCTTTTTGGATTTCAAAGCAGTCTGAGGTTAAGAGTTCATGTTTAGGGTATAAGCCCAATGGGAGATGTCTTTCACCTTTCATCTGTACTGTAGAGTCCTTCATGCTCTGGAAACAGGATCCTGTACTTGTGCAACTTGTGTTCTTATGTTCTAGTGACCTTTGAGGATAGTTGGGAATGTCAGTGATTGTTGAAATAAAGGTGTGGTTTTTCCTCATCATTACTGATACCTAGAACTATACTAAAATTGTAGCATTTTAATAAATTGTAAAATTTATACTGTTTGAGTAAAACATAGATATGCAATATGTTAAAGGTGTATCAAAAGATTGTCTTACATCAAAGCTAAATCCCATCCTTTTCTAGCAAAGGCTTGGGAAAAGATCAGCACTTTCAGTAGGGTATATATATATGATTCTATAGCTCAGGCTGCAATTCACAAATTTCTGAATTAGGAGACAGTTGAAAGTTTGCAGTTTCTTCTACAAAACATAATCAAATGAAGTAATTGCTTAAATGGCTTTTTAAAATTAAGTTTGGGGTTACAGTAGTCTAGTATTTAAAGTCCTTTGAATTTGTATTTCAGAATTAGTTTGAGTGATGGTATAACAGGCTTGGTCTTATATTTATTTCTCAGTTGGGGAAGGCTGCTTCACTTTGGAGAAGCAAAGGCAAGACCTTCAAGCTTTTACATTCTTTTTATAGTGAACTTCTGTATGTGTAGATTGTTTTATTAGGCACTTAACAACAAAAACTTTATCTGAAAGTACTGACCTTTTTCTGTTATGGTTTATGAAGTTAGTACTGGAAATGTCAGTAAGTTCTTTGGGATTGTTTTTGTCTTTTATCAGGTATTTGTCTTCCTTCTAGATATGTGGGTCCTTCAAGGATGAGAAAGACATACTCTTGAATGACATCAAGTATCTCCAGGCTACCGTTACAGACTCTGTATTTTGCTGAGCAAAGGAAAACTTAAGGGCTCTTTCTGCACTGATGTCAGTCGTATGGGGGCTATTGTACTGTAAAATGAGCAGTGAATAAAAGGGAGAAACACATTTTTTTCTAATGACATAGTCAATGGATATTTGAGAGAGACTATGAGGATATGTATGCTTTATTTGTGCTGCAAATGGTGGTGGGATCTATAAATGATTTTAAGGATAGCTATGGTGATGAGACTGGACTGATGTGCTATGTATTTTAGAGTACAGTCAAATGAGTGCGAGTTGTGAAGTTATTGTGCCTTAATGCTTAGTAACTCAGACACAGGAGGCTGACCGCTCATGCGATCCCAGGCTGCCTGTGATATAAGACACATTTCTGTCTGCATTAGGCTGTTCTGTGCGTTGTCTGTGAGAGAGCTTGGGAAGTCACATTATCTGTCTGCCTCAATCTCCTACCTGTAAAATAAGAGCAATACATCCTTTCTCTTCGTGTTTTGTGTTTAGAATTGACACTATATGAAAAGAAACACATATGCTAAGTGTACAATGTAGTGGAAATAGTCCTGGTAGGTGTAGGGCTGCTATCATCAAGTAAGCAAAAATTTATTTATTCAAGAGTGTATGGCTGTATGTGTATACAGTGCTTGGAACTGACAGTATTTTCTGTAAATAAGATTGCTTAAGGTTGTTTAAATACTTACATTATAAAACCAGGCATCCAGGATTTTTATTATATTTAATTCAAAATGTAGTTGGTCTGAAGCATCTAGGTTTTGTGGCTCAACGTGGATATTTAAACAAACAAAAAACTAACCAATATTGTTTCTGAGAATGCAGAGAAAAGATTTTCTTACTGCTTAAAAATATAATCCCTTGCAACTGTTCTGAGAAAGTTACATATAATGTCTGTGTTTGGGAGCAGAGGTGGCTGTCTTTTTATTCTGTTTTCTTTTTTTATTTTGAATTTTCTCCTTAGAGAAGCCTTGTTCCATATTTATTCTTTCCTTGGGAAAACTTCGAAAGAATGGCAAATTTTTAGAAAATGGTTTCAAGTATTTTCTTTAAACACCGGTTGGTGTGCACCTAAATTCCTGAATATTTCACATACAACTAGGCTTTTTCAGCTATTGCAGCAATTGGTGAGATACTAAAATTTTGCCTCCCAGCTGCCAGGCATCGAGTCATTAGAGACCCAAGTGAGAAGGGGAAATGCTTCCTCTGCCAGATCAAGAGGCTTAAAATGGAAGATGCCTGCCTCCAGTTCAGAGGAGGTAAGGGAAAAGGTAGTGAGTAGAGGCAACAGTGGAGGGAGAAAGAAAAGGGATAAGTGTAGGCCATGAGGAAGATCAGGAAGAAAAGGCTGCATGCTGAGATAGAACAGCTATGAAGATATAAAAATACTGAAACAGCTGCTTTTAATTTTTTTCAGATCAAATCTCCCTTTTTATGATAGCTTTCCCTATTTCCCATTATTGTTCCCCTCCTGCCACACATGTATTTCTGTAGCTTTCAAACTTGAGCATCTGCAAAAGAAAATGATAGAAGGAAAAGAAGGGACTGCTTACAGGTACTATCTTTAACCGCTGTTAAGTACTGGCCAACATCAGGGCCAGCATGTCATGTGGATTTGGTTCCTGGGAATGGAGGAGTGGGAAGGTTAAATGAAGCTTAGCCTTGGATAGCTCTCTTAACACCCTGTGTCTGCTGTTGCAGGTGCATGGATTTATTTTGCAATTTCTTGTATTCTTCCACTGAGATGTATTCCAGAACCTCTAGTTTGAATACCACTGGAGCAGATTGTAGTCTTCATAAGGGAAGGCATTCTTCTAGGTTTGTTTTCCTTTTTAGAAACCCATGGGCCAATATTAATAAAATCTGTAATGGGGATAAAAGTTTAAAAGAGAAGCTAATTCTGGCTAATGCTAGCTAAGTCTTCTCGTTTGGTGTTTGCACATTACGAAATTCTATACAATTTTATAAGAGGAATTCTTAAGCCATATCAACAGAACAAAATATTGTTCATATTTAAATCATTATAGACAACAGCCACATTATTTGGAGCATGTTGGATTATGTATAAATTTAGGATAGGAAATCTGCTGGAATGAGGTGCCTGTGGTAGCTCTAATTGTAGTGTTTATCTGGTGTTGGGCAATGCCATTATAGAGTAGTTTGGTGTTTTTCCTTTGTGCCTGTCTTTAGACGTTCAGGTGTTGGTCTGTAGGTACCTACTGCTGTCAGTACTCGGTATAAGTTTTGAACCTATACATTTCTATATGAGACAAAACAGCCTTACAACTGCGACAGTCTGCAGTATTTTAATCTTATTTCAGGTGGCAGTTTCAGCCTTCGTGTCTGTTTCCCATTTTGCACATTTTGAAAACATACTTTTCCATTGCAGAATTACATGAAGATTTCACAGGAGTGCTCTCAAGGTTGATTTGTTAATGGTTTTGGAGCCATTAGTCTGTTAAATATGTCTTGCGGACTTGTGTGGGATTTGTGAGTTCAGTGTTGTGTAATGCTGTTGTAAAGCAAAAAAATTTACAATATGTAAAGTACGTGACCTTTAATAGGGAAATGAGAAATGATGCCATTCTATGGGTGGCTAGCTCCAGAAAAATCAGTGTGTCTGTGTGATCCTATAGAAAGTTCAGAAGCCAGATCCAGCCTTTAGGATATTTCCATCTGGCTTTGTGCCCTTCTCCCCAAGACTTGGAACAGGCTGCTAGAGCACTAAGTGGCATCCAGAGAGCAGTAGTCTTCCATCTTCTCTCACTAGAGTTCACATATGTGGTATTGTACTCGAAACTTGTTTCTCTAGTAAACAGCCAGCTTCATGGCTGGGAAGCAACTGGCCCCAGTTAATCTGCCACAGCACCCTTGCAGTTGCATCTCTGAGGACAGGGGAGGAGACAAGGTGACAAGGATCAGATAGTCCCATCCAGCCATTATATGTGCTGATACTAGAACAGCATTTGCATTGTCTTCCAGTGCAGAAACTACAAACTCAAATGGATGGATAGGGGATGCTGAATTTAGTTTTTATGGACAGCTTGCATTCTGTTACCCTTAATTTTTGAGCTCTCAAGTGTACAGTGTTAGATGTCCAGACAGTTCTTAGTGTAGCTTTGTGCGCTTCTGTTGTCCATAGAGTATTTGGTAATGTTGTGTGTCAACAGATAATGTATTTATTGCAGCAAGGACTTTTTTGGGAGCAGAAGAAGGGTAAGATTGTAACCACATTAGCACTTGCAGTATGATTATGGTAGCCTTGCTATGCAATTCTGGCTAGGTACAGCATGGCTGCATTGGACTTTATGTGATATAGTTCAGTACACAATGGGAAATACTTGATTCTACATGAAAAACATCATCTTAATATAACAGTTTTATTGCCCTGGTTGCTCAAAAAAGACTTGGTGTCTCAGCTTTCTTGGTGTATTTTGGTACTCCAGACAAATGTAAAAGGATTAGAAAAGATGTCAATAGGATAGAAAGTTAAAGTTGTCACAAATGCTGAAACACAGGCATGATCCAGACTTGTATAATTAATTTTCATCCATGTCATCAAGCCAAATTTAAGGAGGGAGTCGAAGGTGTCACTTAGCCTAGTGTAAAATAATTGTGTAAGAAAAAAAGGGCAGCTTCTAAAAACCTGTGGGTTTTTTTTCTTACTGACTTGAGATCAATTTGTATCACATCTTCCCCCCCCCCTTTCCCTCCTCACAGTAATCTATATGCCATCTTGTTATTGTGAAGTGAAATTGGTGAACAGATAATGCTGCAGCAGTGTGCCAGTTGTAGACACTTGTGATTTCTCTGGTAGCTTATCTTGCAGTCCACCCATTTTATATTTCTTCTGTCTGTCTCCTTTGCCTCACCCTCCTTCTGACTTAGGAACACAATCCTCTGTGTAGGATTGTGATTCTGGAGGTGACAATGTGACTGGACATTTGGAGGACATTAAATGGAAAGGAGAGGGATTGTATCCAGACAGGGAAAGCTTTAATAACTTGCTAGTTGCTTCTGACACAAACTCATAGTCATTCCTTTGGAAAGCTGCAAATGTAGCTGAAGCCGCTGTAACCTCTCTAATGGGGACGTGTGGGCAGATATAAACTACTCCAGTTATATAAAAAATTCAATCTGAACAAAGTGGTATCTTTTTAAATGTAGCTGTTATCTTCCCCGTACAGAACAATGTCATCCTGACCAGCAGTTATTTATAAAGGCTGCACGCAGTGTACATTTCAATTTGAGTTAAGGCTTGCTAGTATACGTAAATAATGGAAGTCTTGCATTGCAAGCTGGAACAATTCCTTTTTGCATTTAGTGTTCTGACATAACAGTTGGCTTGGCAGATTGCTTTTCTTGTTTATTTGCCTTTATTATTCACATTCTCTACCTGCTTTCGTGTTAGAATCCTTTTGAATGTGCCTTGGCCTTCCTCCTTCCTTAAATTCCATTGCCCACCTCTCACAGGTATCCAACTGTGATACTACAAGGTGGCAGTTTCCTTTTGCTGGGTGGCAACAGTTTTGCTCTTCTAAGGAGGATTCTTTAATAATAATGGTTAAAAATTTGCAGCAGACTACTTCTGAGGAATAATTTATGTTCCTTCAATCCAGTATTTGATTGCTTCCAGTCAGTAGAATGATTTGAGGATGGCTGCTAAACAGTGGGATTGCATATCAAAAAGGTGAAAAATAAGGACAGAAAGGGAATTGTCATTAATACCTTTTTTAATAATGGTATTCTTAAAAGATGTAAGCAGGAAAAAGAGCTGCTAAAACCTCAGAATTAATTTCTGAATAATATTTCAGTTACAGCTTTTGATTACCTTTTTTTTTTTTAGTGCAATGTTGAATAACTGGTTAGGGAATAGTCTATAAACTTTCCTTACTGAAATACTTTAATATACCAGAAATGGAAAAAATTGAAGTATTTCTTTTCTTAAAGTAGGTAAAATTTGTGGAAGTATCTACTGTTTCAAATCACAAACTTGAAGCTTCTAAATAACAAATCATAGAATTTCCTATTTTAACAACCTATGTTAAGGTGATCTGATTAAAATGTCTCACCTCTAGACTACTACAACTTTGCCATCTTGTGTCTTTTTTGGAGGCAAAATTGTTAAATTTCAAAACTACTTCAAAAGTTTATCCTACAGTGGAAACAGTTGTGCAGCTGAGGTTTTTGCAGGGGACTTTAGTTCCTCAGTAACAGTTACTGGACCTGTATTATTCTGTTTTGGCACTGGTGCAGTGTATGATTCATTTTTGTCTCATGCTAGCAAGGAAACCACAAGCATATTGCAGCATAACAAGGTGTTAGAGAAGTATATTTCAAATCAAATATGAAACAGTCATCAAGAATATTTATTAATTCTATGGAACTTTCGTTCTGTGTTATAAAGCAGATCTGGGGGGAAAATGAATCTCTTGCCACAGATGTTTTACCTTTGCTCTAAGCAATTGTGTGCTGCATGAAGAATGGAGCTGGTGATAATATTCCATTCTTGAAACCTCAAATAGTTTTGGAGTTTGTTTACCCTGGCTGTTTCCTCCCCTATTACCACCTTCCTGAATACACCTAACGGTGTTTGTTGAATTGTTTTTGGTAGCCAGAGGAAAGGTCTGGGTTGAGACTAGAGCCTAGGATTCATACCTGTATCGTGCTTCTTACAGCTGAGGGGAAGTAAGCTGTGATAGCTGGACTTTCCAAGGAGCAGCTGGCATTGGGTCCAGGTATTTTGTATTTTTCCAGTCTTGCTGGGAGATGGCAAACACAAATTCAGGTTTGTCCAGATCACAGTCCATTGAGCTGGAACAGCTGACCACTGTTAACTCCAGGTAATGATTGATAGTGTCACCAGGTTATCTAGAGGCAGAGGTGGCCCTTTGTGAACATGAAACTTGAAGCTCTTTGGGTTTGTTTTTTGTTCAAATGTCAACATCATCTCTGGTTTGTCTGGTTTCTCTGTCAGATACTCATTTTTCTCCCAGAAACTGATTTTCATTCGAGAACAGTGATGTTTTCAGTGGCTGGGGAAGCTGAGTGCTGTTACCCTTGAATGTTTGTGTGCAGGTTTGTAAAATCCACATTTAAAGTCTGTTTCAGCTACTGCTGTCCTCTGGGAAGGGTTTTCTCTTTTGTCTGGAAATGGCAAAAGGGACTCTGGATATGTCAGACAGAAGCTCTGATAGAAATGAGGAACTTTTCATTGTAAATGTATGGGGGTAGCTGAGAGTGAGGTGTGAAGATGGTTTGCAAGGTCCTAGTGGCATTAGTGGACTGCAGGTGTTTTTTTGTGTACAGACTTGAGCTTGAGGATCTGAGACATGAGCAGTCCCACTTGTGAATGTGCCTTCATGTCTGTGTGTGGCTTGCTATATTTCTGAGTGAAAATTCAGAACATTGTCCGTGTTGGATTGGTGCAGAGGTGATCCCTGGTAGCCGTGAAAAGCTGAGTGCGTAGAGGAGGCTTTTGAGTTAATTTCTGAGATCTTTTTAGTATTATTGTTCATTCCCCAAATAGCTAGTGTGAGGTATTCTGCCACCATCATAGACACAGTGTCTGCAGGCAGTTTCAGGAATCTTTTAGTCTTAAAGTGATCTGCCGAGCATACAAACTCTTAGCTTTGGCTCCGATTTCTGCTTTTAGAGTATTTCAGATGTTCTTACTTAAGGCATGTACTTTGTTTTTGAAGATGGAAAAGAAGACAAATGCACTGCTGTCTGCCCTCCCTCTGTCTGGGTCAGGCTGCCTGGCTTGAAGGGACAAGGTGTGCTGGTTGAGGGCTTGTGTTGATTCCTGCTGAGCTGCTGTGATGGGATGGGAGGACACAAACAGGGCAGCAGGCTGTACCTCTGCGTTGCCTATTCTCTGGTCACTGCTTAGCTGGTTCTTTCAGCTGACCTCTTCAGTTTTTATGGCCTCTGCTTTGTTCTCCCTCTGCCTTTGATTGATACAGAGAATTACCTGAAGCCTGGAAAATGAGCCAGTTAGATGAAGAGACTGTGCCCAATACAGCAGCAGTCTCGGACTGAAAAATTGAATTATCCTCTCTCACTTCCTGCTCTTCTGCATTGGTTTCCTGATTCAGGAATCTAACCTCTGAGTTACACAGCACAATGAAGGCTTAATGTAACTACCTCAGAAGCATCTGTTGGCAAGAAAACTTTGACGTCAGCAGAGTTAGGGTAAGGTTTGCATTGCGCACATGCAGCCACTCCGGCTGGTGTGGATAATGGCATGTAGGAACTGAAGCAGGATTTGGAGTGGGTGGATGGGGGGAATCATTATGAATGGTGTTTGTAGCATACTTCTAGGTGTATGTGTTTTGTGGGTAGAAAATGTACTTGACAAACTATATGTTGTCCCATTTGTTTGTTACAGACATTTCAGATTGTTTTGTAAATATTTATGCCTGACATTCTGCTTGCAGGATGTTGCTTTTAGCTCTTTAAACTGGGATTACAGTAGCAGTTCTTTGCTGGTGTTCCATGCAAAAGTATATTTCAGCAGCAAACTATATGTATTGCTAAAGGTTTTGTTGGTTTGGTTTTTGTTGGTTTGGTTTTTTTTTTTCCCCAGTGTTAACATGAAGTTTAGATAAGCAGAAAAAAAAGCAGTATTCATCTACTGCAATTTGAAATTCCTAGTGGTTGACTTCCAAGTAGAAAGAAAGCAAAGACTTAAACTGTGAATTCGTGAGCTGCCAGAGAAAGCTGTATTTTATTTTTAAGATGAACAGAGAATTTACTTTTGTTGTTGTTGATTATTTCCAAGTCAAAGAGATTTGTTTAAATATGAAAGCCTGTGCTTTATGTTCAGTGTAAGATACTTGTTTCACCTGGGATTTATCTGGCTGCAAACAGCTCAGGAGAGCTATATTTAAGGCCAGAGCAGAATTCTGCGTGTCACTGTGATGAGATTCAAAGTCCAGCTGGAGGACTGCAGCTGATTTAAAAAAATAAGCAAGAAGCTTTTGTAGTTCTTACTGATTGCCTACTCTGCATTTTAAAGGGAAAACATCATCCCAACATTTGAGGACTGTCTCAGGTTTAGGCTAACTCTTGGCCAGAGGCAGCATCTTCTGTACTAATTCAGTTTACCAAATGTTATGTTTCTGTGGTCTAGGAAGCTTTTATACCTGACTTAAGGTGTTCGGGTTTTTTTAAAGGCTTACTAAAAAGGGTATAGTTGAAGGCGTATTACCAGAGTTGCTGTTTGAGAACCACAAAGTATGGTTTTTACCTCAGAGCCTGAAATAGCACAGGTTTGCCTGGAGTCTGTAATTAGAAAGTGTTTAGCTGTTCACAGTAATGGAGAAAAGCACAGTTGCTTTTCTAGGAATTGCCTGATGCTTGATTTATATGTGGACTTTTGTGCCTGTAATTCTTTGAAATGGATGATGTGTCACAGTCTGTCCAACAAAGGGGCCTAGCTGTGTGGAAAGCGCTGTTTAAGACGATGCTGTGTAGAAGAAAAGAGTAACATCCAACAAAAGCATATTTAACGATGTGTTAGCATATGTGAGCTTGCATGTGTAAATATGGAGGGAGAAAGTATTAGGGAAAAAGGCTCTCTGCTCAAAAGCACGAGGGCAGGGGAGTTGTATTTCAGAAATACTCCCTGCGTTATGGGGCCTGGCAGTGGAGATGTAGCTTGCTAATTTAAAGGTCATGGAGTAAGTGGAATAGTGCAAATACATCTTGACCCACACTTACTTTTCTCCTTTCCGGCAGCTGCTCACCAAGTATGCCAGCAAGCGCTCCTGTAGCACTCTATCAACAGAGCGGAATCACTTCAGGTCCTGTGTGTTCTCTTCTGACTTTGTATTCTGTTGTTAAATGTATTGAGCACAGCAGGGAGCCTTGGAATGCTGGGTTTTCTTTACAAGTTTGTTGTGAAGCATTCTGACAATCCAGAATATCACAGCATTGCCAGGGTTTCATCACCATTGTGTGATGGATGCAGTGTCTTCTGACATGCAAGACTGTAAGACCGCTGGCTAATGCGCAGTGGCTTGCAGAGAGGATTCACAAACTCTCCTGTGTTGCTGTATGCTTGGGTGCTGTTTACAAGGCAACGAAGACTAAGTTTCACAAGAGTAAGTCTTTAAAGCCAAGAGTTTTTGCACAAAATTTTCTAGCCATTTGATATAGCAGGTTTTTGTGCATAAAGAAACTGCTTACTCCCCAGTTTGTTGCAGTTACACTTTGTTGCTGTCAGTGAAAAATGTTTGGAAAAACTTGCATTAAAACTGGCTAAGCCTTGCTGTGTGCTGACATAGCGTATTTTTTGGCATTGGAAGTTAAGTTGTTGTAGGTGGAATAACTGTGCTGGCAGAATAACTCCTCTGGTTGACATATATTGTATTTCCAGCATGGTTACAGCATCAGGTATACTTTAAATGTCACTCATTCAGCTTTCTCTTGCTTTGTGCTTTTTAACTATTGTGTACAATATTTATAGTGCTAGTAGACTCTGTCTGTAAAGGCTGCCTGATCATTCCCCTTCTCTTACGCTGTCTATGCTGAATAGGCTCTATCTTTTCAGCCTAGTCTTTTATTTATTTTCAGCAGCACTGGAAGAATCCTTTCCACTAACTTACCCTCAAAGAAACGTCAGAAACATTGAAATTTTCACCTCATGTATTCACAAGCAAATATATCAGTGCTTGATGCCTAGTCAGTTTGTGTTTACCTTCCTCTTGTAATGTTCTCCTTTTGTTCTGCATTAGGTTTGGCATTGAGATAAGTTTTGTGGTACTTTTGCCATTTCCTGACGCCAATGGTTTTTCTGGAGGCAGTGAGTGTTTCCTGTCTGGAAGCTAGAGGCAGTGTTCCTGGCAGGATAAAGTAGTTTTGTTTCCCTGGCTAGATCTTTCCTTGTCTTTGTTTTTGTCTCTCTCTGTTCTTTTTGTTTTGTTTTGTTTTCATTTTGGTCTGTATTTGAAATTGCACCAGTTTAACCAGAGCTATCATTAAACAAAAAATGGACTTGGTGATTTGAAATACATCCATGCAGTGTTTTTGAGTAACATACTAACGGAATAAATTCACAGGCCAGGCAGCAGTAGGATTGGGCATATAATACCAGGCTTTGATCTAATCTCATTTCTTGGGTGAACAGGAGCAGTTAGTTACACTGGTGTACCTTTGTACCTGACCTGAGGGCAGTTGCAGCAGTTATGGCATTAGCCATAGAATTCAGAAAACTCACAGTTCTTGCCTGTATCCTGGGCTTGACGCTGCTAGAATAGACACACAGTCACCCAAGTCTTCCTGAAAATTTTATATTGAATTATATTTACCAGAATTAGTAGTTTCTCTATAAAGAGGTGTCAGCAGAGATCAGTACACAGTGGCTATTCAGTTCTCAAAGGCCAAGATATTGTCAGCCTACAATGGTTTAGTACATTGCTGTCAGTCATCACAGTGGCTTTCAGAAACTGACCAAGTTCTTATGCCACCCCATGGCAAGGTAACACAGACAAACTTGATCTCACTGGAGGAATTCAGAACTGTTACTAACTTACTCCTTTTTAACTGTTTTAGTTAGTTTATACGTTTTATCCAAAGTATATCTGTATATCTGTTTTGTTAATGAAACTGGGAAGATAGCACCAGAGGCTTAAAAAGTAGTCCATTAATAGTTTCCAGCACTACTTATGTTGAGTTTCAAGATCAGTGTGTGGGGTGGCTTTGTTTGGTTGGGGTTTTTTTAATATTTTTCTTTCTTTCTCATCCACCCTGAAAATGGAGGTAAATTTTATGCCAGAGAAAAGACAGAGCTGGAAGATGCTGCCAGTCAGCTGATCAAGAATTATCTTCAGTTCAAGACAAACTTCTGGCCCTTGCTGAATTTAAGAATCTAATATATCCTTCCAGACTGCTGTCTCTCTGGCATACTGTTCAGATTCTCTGTGTGCTGCCTCTGGAAATTCTGTTCTTGATTTCAGATCCCTCTACTACAATATATGTCTTGCCTTGTATATGCTTATATTTGGTTTGTTTTTCTAGTAGGACAAACTTTAAAGCCTGGCTGAAAACAAAAGCTTGTCAGAATTCAGTATATAGCCATTACTGTTTGATCAGGCAAAACTACAGATCTGAAATGACATTTGGGGATGCTTTTCTGTAGGAATGATCTTGGCATTTGGGAGTATTGCAGTGTTTTCTACTTGCAGGATTGGTGACACTGCTGGAAACAAAACTTTCTGAAATTGTTTCACGGTGTGTATATTTATTCCAGTTATTTTGCAATGTATAGTTTAGAATTAAAAGCAGCTGCAGGAAATTCCAGGGTATCATTCAGCAGTAGTAAAGAGTAATACCCAGAGTGGTGAATACTTGCTTTTAACTAGAATAAATACAGAGCTGAAAACCTGAATGCTTTCTTTGGGATTGTTTTGCTGTAGTAGTTGCCAGATAATGTGCTTTGTTTTATTTAGAGTTTCAGGCAGCATTGTTGAATCAATCTGTTCATGCCATAAAAGCATTCTCAGAAGACACAATTGAGAATTAAGTTCCTTAGCTCTTTTATATTGACTGCACTTACAGATGATTAGGATTTTAAAAGCAGAATTTACAATATATTTTCACTTTAGGGAAAGCCTTTGGGTTTGAATTTTTGCATTTGTCTCAGGCAAAGTCATTTGTCAATCTTTTGAATGATGTGTTCATACTGGCTAATTTTCAGCTGATGGTCATAAAGAATGCTCAGTTTAAATGAAAGTACTAATGCAGTCAGATTAAAACTTTTTTTTTGTGCATAGGCAGCTTGTGCAGTTTTCAATCCTGAAGTGCTGCTTCCACTTTCCAAACCTCTAGCTGTATTTTGGAATTGTCAGATATTCTGGAACATTACTTCAGTGTATCCATAAAAAAAAAAAAATCAATCTCCCCACAGTATTTAGAAGTGAAGGTACGTGCTCAGCATTGCACAGAGAATGTATTCCCATCACTTAGGCAAGAAAACACTTATGCTAGTGTGAGGATTTTAATGATTAAAGGATTAACGTAGTTGAAAGTTCTGGTGATGTTTATTTTCCTTTCTTCCTCTCTCTGTGTTTCCAAGACTTTGGTTGCTGTTGGCTGAGTTTGGTGTACATTTGCTTACAGTGATGCACCACAGTGCATAGGATAAGCTTTTCAACTCAGCAAGCAAGTGCATAGTTGAACTAAGACTGCTCTGCTGAGTTAGATAAGGGAAAATTGATCCTAGTAGTCTTATTTGAAAAAGACATAGGCCTGAAGATTCACAAAGAAGCAGCAGCTCTCCAGTGAGTTCTTAGCTTTGGTCAACCATTGCACTCAATATACCCAGATTTACTGCTGCTGGTTTGGAAAATTAATGTTTTTACAATTTAAGGAATTTTTGCTTGTTTGTCACCAGACTGAGGAGGAGTGCTTGAAGTGAACTCCCTTTTTTTACTAGCGTTATGTGCAAGAGGAACAGTTTCGCTGGAGTTGGCAATCAGTCATTCAGAGACTTTCGGAATGAGTTGAGCAGCTTGTGAGACTTCCTTTCCTAATAGCAGCTGTCATGAACATATGATACAGAATGTATTGCACAGAAATTTCTAAGGAAGAAGCCTAACTTGTTTTATTAATAAGCTGTTGAAGATTTTTCTAGCTTCAGGATTGGTTTGTCATGTCACTGTGACTTTTAAAATAGAACACTGTATATCAGTTAATGTTTGGCAGTTTGACAGTGTGTACTCTGCAGGCTTCTGTGTCTTTTAAATACAGTCAATCTTTTGACTTTAGTGCCTGGTCAGTCTGGCTGTCTCAGGCTTTGAACGTAAGTGGTTTCATAGTCTGTCTGTTTGCTTTATTGTTTTACAAACAATATTGCTTTGTTTTGGAAGTGAAAGTAGAATTTCCAGATAATTGACACAGGATTTTAAGGAAAAATAAAGTGGAGTCAGAATAAACTGGGACATGGTAACAGTGCAGTATGTAGATTTTTAAGAGATGAAAATATCTCTGTCTCACAAGTGCTTTTCTCTTAAATTCTTGTATAACAGTATCTCTGAATAGCAAATTTTCTTATAACATAATTTGGAATATGGAGTAACAATCTGGACAAGAAGTTGATTAGAGAAACCATAATGTTTTAATTCAGTGTTTATTGAAAGATGCTTTACAAATAAAAAGCAGTCTCCTTGCTTTAGTGAACATCCCAGTTGAAGCGCAGATCACCTGAAACCTTTCATGTGATAAGGGAATTACTCCAGCTTTTTGTCTGCTTTTGATATCTAGTGATAGTCTTTATTTAATTTTTACAAGGCATTACATAGTGTCTGTGAACTGATCCCAATTATTGGAAGACTTCCCAAAAGTAATGCAGAGTCTGTTTGTAGGAACACCAAAGAATGTCCTTTTGCTCCTGGAAGATCTCATGTTTCTCACTTGGCACTGGTCTAGTGGTCTACATGTGTCAAGCTGGCTTGTCCAACAGAGTTTAACTTCTTTTCAGGTTAGGGATATGGACCCTACTCTGTTCTGCATATCAGTTCTGTGTCGGTATGGTTATGTCACAGATCTTGTCAGCACCTTTGCTGAGCCTGCTGCAAACACCAGTGTGAAACTGGTCAGTGAATGCTCGGTACAGTAACTGTGGGCAACTTAACTCCCAGTGTTTGGAATTTGCACAAATTAAAAACATAAGATTATTTCACTGAACCTGTTCTTCCGGTGTGTGAAGATATGTGGAGTTTGAGACTTGACATGGCAGATTTCTAAAGGCTTTCAAAAACTTGTCTTTGATCAGGGAAGTCCTGTTTTTGAAATAATGGTCCCTGTGCAGCTCTCAATAGTCCGTAGTAAGCATAAAGAAATGAGAGCCTAATTAACTAAATGAACAAGTAATTTTAACTCTGAAAAAGATTTACTAGAAGTAGACGCAACTCTGGTAACTTCCATAATGAATGATCTGGCATAACCTAACAAATCACTGTAAATGTCTGATAAGTATCTGTAGATTTAAATTTGGTTTAAAAGCTTGAGAAATCTGATAATACAAATTTGTTAACTTTGTTTTATAGAATAAACTTTTCAGATTAATCCAAATATTATCAACCCTTTCATTTCCTATAGGGATGCTGGGGAGGGACTCTTCGTTAGGGACTCTAGTGACAGGACAAGGCGTAATGGGTTAAAGCTTAAACAGGGAAGGTTTAGATTGGATATGAGGAAGAAATTCTTTACTGTTAGGGTGGTGAGG
>JBCJKH010055658.1:0-11151 GCA_039877255.1 Loriculus beryllinus | reverse complement strand
CCCAAGGAAGTTGTGAATGCTCCATCCCTGGCAGTGTTCAAGGCCAGGTTGGACAGAGCATTGGGAGGCATGGTTTAGTGTGAGGTGTCCCTGCTTATGGCAGGGGGGTTGTAAGTAGATGATCTTAAGGTCCTTTCCAACCCTAACAATTCTATGATTCTATGATTTCATCTTCTGTTAGAAATCAAACTTAGAAGTCATCCAAAAAAACCACAGAAATAAAACATGTTTAGAAGTCAGTCTTCTATAGATGTAATGGAAAATGTTGCTATTCTTGATTTTGGTTTTTGAGGGGAAATACATTGAAGAAGTCACAATTAGCAGAAAGCACTTACTGCAATCAAGCATTTCACTTATACCATGTTATGTTACCATTAAAGGATTTTAGTTTTCAACTTAGTGTGTATAAAAGCTCTACCAGAATGTTTGTTGTTTCCACATAATTTCCATTTGTTTACTTTCAAGTTGCAAAGTGTTGGTTCTGCTTGTACTAAATCATCTGTGATTAAACCACCTAACAGCCTTAGCATGCTCTGACGCCATGTGCATTGACGTGAGTACGGTAGGATTTTTCAGCAGGACATAGTGCTACAGAAGCACATGGCTGTCAAATTTGTTAAGCTCTTTCAGACTGTTCCTCACTGTTTTAGTGATGCCAGATTTTTAGCTGGACTTGAGGCATGTGTAGAACAAGCAGGGATATGCTCTTCTAGAAATCCTCAGGCAAATGTTTGTTTTCCCCCAGTTTTAAACTGTGCATTGGCATTTAATTTAGTAGTTTGAGCTTTTGAATATTTTCTAGTTTTCATTCTACTAGTTTTACAATTTTTGCACCATGGAGTAAACAAGAAGCAAAATGCGGTTTTGATGCCTCTCTTTAGATGCTTAAAGATAACCTTGATGTTAACGTCATAGCTTAGAAATTCCAGGATACTGTCTGTTTGACAGGAGATGCTCCTTGGAAGAGGAAGGCAGAAATGTATTTTAGATTCATGATGCATTGTCAGTGGATGAACTTTGAGCTCTGTTTTTTTTTTTTTCTTCTTTTCAGCTCTCTTTAAGCTGGAGCAGTTTAAGCATCATTAAGCATCTCAGAAAGCAGATACAGAGCATAGATGTTAGGAATTAGAGATGTAAGAGAATGAAGCTGGTAGCAGTCAATTTTAGTAAAGCAGTAGCTTTCAGTATGTTAACATAAAGTTGGTGCTTGATTAAATTGTAAGGAGGAGCAAATGACGGAAATGAAGAGAGGGTTTTGGAGTGTTTGGGGTTTTTTGCAATACAGAAAGTCTTCATTTGCCATTTAAACACCAGTGACATGAAGGAATGTTTGAGGATTTTAGTGAGAATGTAGCTATTATCTGTGTTAATGGTGGGTTTTCTCCTTTGCTACACAAATGTTTAAGCCTGCCTTCATTTTGCAAATGTGTATGAAGCTGCTTGGCCTGATGGCAGACTCCCACATTTGCTGATCTTGTATGCTCCGTTGAAGGTGTAATGGAAGAGCAGGCAGCACACTGAACTTGTGCCTCTGGTGTGTTTGGAAGACAGTTTGGAGCATGAGGGAGTCAGTTAGTCTTCCCCAGCAGCTGGCTTATAGAAGTGTAGGGCTTTTTCTTGCAAAATCTGTAGGGTTGTACTTGGCTGCCCAAAAAAGTTTGGAAATTTTCAGAAAAGTTTGGAGATTTGTAAGATGAGACAAGGAAAAGTTCTGTCGTAGAAAACTATACCAGAAGATACTTTTTACCCCAGTGATTTTGTCAGTTGAAAATTTCTCCCTTTACAAGATTATTCTGATTTTCCTTTCTCTCCCCCTCCATTATACGGTCAGCAATAGCATATACTTAAGGAGCATGGTCAAGAAGAATTCTAGAAGGAAATTAGCTGGATGTTAGTTTTCCCCAGCAAACAGTTCAGGAAGGATTTCCAAAGGAGCAGATTGCAGTTAAGTATTGAGCTTTATGAGAGTTACATCTTTAAATGTCATTTTGTGCTTTTGGAGCTCTTCAAATGACAAGGTATGTTTGTGCTGTGGCAACTGGTGTGTTTTGTGGTAGTCTGTGGCATGAGCGGAATGCAAAGTGTGCCTGGAATTTGGATTTGTGGTAGGGCTTTAGGGATGGCAGGAAGCCAGAAACATGGTTTTTCTCTAGTCAGTAAGTGCTTTTGAGGAAATGTTGAGGACAGTGGTGAACTTACATTTTTAGATACTCTGTGTGCAGTTTTCCTAAACCTTTGCCGTTGCCCATGTTACTTTCCTTTGTATGCTGATGGAGTTTATACTAGTCAGATGGGGCAGAACTTGCAGAATGTTGCTGGTCAAAATCAGATTGTTGTTATTACCATAATTGTGTGTCTCGCTTGTTTCAAGACTTGATTCAGAGTTTCATTTCTCACACCGTGTATTTCATGCGGACACACTGTTACTGGAATAATACAGGCACTGTGTTCTCTGGCTGTACAGAATCTGATCAGTTTTTTCCTTCTTTTTGTCAGTAAAAACATGCAGATGCTGTGTGGGGTTGGGCAACATGAGGACTGGACAGTGCTCCAGATGGTGCTAGTAAGGCTTTTATGGTTTTTAGCATTGTAACATTTGTCTTCATTTTTTCCTGTAATTAATCATCTGCTGAATCTTTTCACTTCAGCAAAGTCATCTTTGAATGTCACTAAAATGGCAATCCAGAATTACTATATAAGGAAGAGTATGCTTTTAAAACTAGCTTTATGCATTTAAATCTAGAGAGCATAATTGATGATTGTCTGAAATAACTGGCAACTTTCCTATTCGAAACCTTGACAAAGTTTTAACCATTTTCTTTAGAAGAGCAGTCTGCTGTTGCTGAAAGACTGCTTATCAGATCCCATTACACAGAGAGAACTATAGAACTAATTGTCCCTTTCTTTAGAACACGGGAGAATCTTTGTTTTCTAAAAAAAAAAATAAAAGTACAACTGGTTCATCACCAAAGCTGCTACTTCTTGATTTCTTGATTTTGTACATCTGTTGGAACTGGCAAAAATGCTGTAGTACGTATTCTTTCCTCTCCAGAGAAAGGGAGGAGGGGAAGGCTTGTGGTCACAGGCTTGGCTGTGTTATTGTGTTTATTTCCTACTTTTTTTCTATTATTTTTTTGGGGTTTTTTTAAAAAAAGCAACCCACAAACAACAAAACACTGCCTTGCCTGAAATGAATGCTCGGGGAGGATGCCACTTTCCACTGTCTGGTAGGATCTGTGTGAACATACGGATGTATGTAAGAATGTAGTTATAATAATGCTTTCAAGGTTAGTCTTGTACTTCTAAGACATACAGACATGATTTATCACCAGCCATGGGCTATAGGATTTGTGTATTGGACACTGTCCACCAGCTACATGTATCTGGAACATCATGTCAAATCTGAGAGAGAGGGATGTTCCTTTCTGTCATCACTGTTGAGCAGTTTCATTTGCTTCACCGTTTTTCTTTAGATAAGGGAATACTTTAGCTCATTTAATGAGAAACAGCGGCTATAAAGCTATTAAATTTGTTCTGGGAACAGGAGCAGGTAAAGTATCCAAGATTCCTTTTGACTAGATTTTAGGCTGAAAAAGTTCCCTTAGGAGGGAAGGAAGAGTGTGTTATGTTCTCCAAATATGCTTTAATAAAATAAGATTTTTTTGGATAGTGTTCCACAGAGGTAAGATTTTCCTTTGGGAGGGAGGTAATACTAGTTCAGCATTTGAAAAAGACAAGACTATAGTGGCTTTTAAACTTTCTTAAAAATCAAACAAACAGTCTAGTGGTCTAAACCACATGACCTCCATTTTACAAGTCAGATGACAGGGGGGGTCGGTACTATTTTTTTTTTATGGGTGGGTTCCCTTTTTTTTGTTTGGGTGGGTTTTTTTGTTTGGTTAGTTTTGGGTTTTTTCTTTTTAAATACTTACACATGAGGAAGGAAGTATTCTGGTAGGGTACTACTGTAGTATTCTCGTGGGGTACTACTGTACTAGATGATAGTATAAATAGAGTAATGTTGACTTGGCTACCTGCTGGTATGTGTATAATATCAAGCTACAGTAGTGTGCAGAGGGCCCAGCAGTGGGTGTGATGCACATGTTGCTTTGGTGAGCTGGACAGCCTGTGGGCTATTTCTGTGTTTCCTCTTCAGAGAGGGATTCCTTTTCCTGCTGCTGCTCAGCCTTCCTCTGAAGCTTCCTAGTCTTGACCCAGTCATCTCAGTGATCCTGTTGTGAAGACAGGAAATAGGTGGAAATAGTTGAAGCTTTATATGTGATGAGAATCTGGGGTTTGGGGCTTTTTTAAATAAAAGTCAGGATAATGAGAAAATCAAATGTTGTCACCTTAACTAGTGATTGCTTGAATAGCAATATGAAGTTCAAGGGCAAGACAGCATTGGCTGTCACTATGTAGCTCTGCTTCCTGAAATATTCAGGTGCCTTGCATAATAAAAATGCATGTGGGTACTTCTCTGAGAACCCTTACATTTTGAAAATATCTTGAGTTGTTTAGCCACAGTGATTCAGTTCCTGGTGGCAGTCTAAATAGATTCCAAATAGACACATCTTTCTTATAATGAACTATATAGGGTTTGTACACGATATGTGGAAAGTGTAATGTAGAGAAAACAGAAAAGTTTCCAATGCTGTAAGCCTATTACTAGGCTTTGTAGAAGAAGTTGTTATACACTTACTTAGTTGTCACCTCGGGTTATGGTAATTTCTGCACATACACACGTACCATCTCCCTTAGGGAGCAGAGGAGTGAAAATGCCGTTCTCAGCACTTGCTTAAGTGTTGCAAGGATATTCCTTGACCACAGGGAAGTTTCAGGCTTGTTAAGATGAGAAGGATGTAAAGGATAGAACAAGCTGACAGAAAAAGTATCATGTCAGATGGTGACAAGATGGTAGTAATATAAATAACAAGTCATTAGAGTGCCGTTGCTTTTCAGAACCGAAAGTAATGGGTGTGTTTCTAATCTGTTTTTTTGTTTGTTTTTTCATCTTTTTTCCTAATACAGGGAATTCCTCTGAAGAATATGCTGGAAGCGGTTTCATGTGAATTTTCTGCATGAAAACTCTCAAACTGGATTACATAATAATATGCCTGTATTCTCTGAATCTGTTATTTTGATCCTTAAAAATGATTAGCATTGTATATGAAATTTAACCCATTTCTGATGAGTGACCTAGACATGAGTTTACATCGGCAAATGGGTTCTGATCGGGACCTCCAGTCTTCTGCCTCCTCTGTGAGCTTGCCATCAGTTAAAAAGGCACCAAAGAAAAGAAGAATTTCACTGGGCTCTCTTTTTCGGAGAAAAAAAGACACAAAGCGCAAGTCTAGGGATTTAAATGGAGGTGTTGATGGAATTGCAAGTATTGAAAGTATTCATTCAGAAATGTGTACAGACAAGAACTCTGTTTTCTCCACGTGTACCTCTTCTGATAACGGAACAACCTCTAGCAGCAAACCAAGCGGAGACTTCATGGAATGCCCCTTGTGCCTTTTGCGGCACTCCAAGGACAGGTTCCCGGAGATAATGACTTGTCACCATAGATCGTGTGTGGACTGTTTGCGTCAGTATCTCCGGATAGAAATCTCTGAGAGCAGAGTTAATATTAGCTGTCCAGAATGCTCAGAACGATTTAATCCTCATGATATTCGTTTGATACTAAATGATGACATCTTGATGGAAAAATACGAAGAGTTTATGCTTAGGCGCTGGCTGGTTGCGGATCCTGATTGTAGGTGGTGCCCAGCTCCGGACTGTGGGTATGTACTTTGTTTCCCAATATCTGCAAAAAAGTGACAGCATAAATAATGTTCATAACATTATGCTTTTTGAAAAGTTAATTGCTTTGCTTTAGCGTTCTGTTATGAGTAGGTGGTAGGTAGAATTCTCTTAAAACCCAAAACAGTACAGCACAACAAATGAAAACCAGAACAACAAAAAACCCCTCCTTAAGCCACGGCTCACTTTCCAATGTAAAATTCATCCTCAAGTAAGATTTTATTTTTTTTTTTAAACAGGGAATTACAGCAATGTCATGAAACTTGTGGGTACATAGCAACTACCTACCAATATCAGGCAAAAAAAATCAAGATGTTGCACTTCCAAGGAAACAGTGCAAATCTCCAGCTAAAGAGAAGTGAAAACTTGGTGTCTGTACTTTTAACTTAGTCCATTTGTTAAAGCCCAGTGGGTATTTTGGTGGGTTTTAATTGTGAAAAATAATTGAAGATTTTTTTCAATAAAAAAGCCTTTCCAGCCTTAGATATCATCCATCCTGTGACTGGTTGAGAAACCGTTTGTTGCCTGTCAACAGGATTGTAATGTAGGATAATAATCAGTTTGTTCCTGCTTATTATCTGGGGAACATAGTGTTTTATCATTGCTTTAATACTTCAGCAGTTCTGAAACCATTCTGAATTCTGATGTGAGTAGGCTGAATGCTGCTGAGCAGCTCATCACACTTTTCTGCTGTTGGTGTCTCATAATGCCCTTCAAGCTGCTATTTTAGAGATTGTGTGTGTTATAATGTCTAAAGGTTATAGCCATGACTACAATCCGGATGTGCAGTGCACACTACAAACGAAGAAGGTGACATCTCGATTTCAGAGCCTCACAGAGGAGCAGTAAGTAGAAAGAGGAAAAGGAAGAATGTTGGAAGATAGAAAGCAAATTGGTGACTTTATAAATTGTAGACTGTTAGGTAGATTAAATATTAATATATTAATGTTAGGCGCCTAATGTTTAGGAGGCTTTCAAATTTAACCTGTATGTTAAGAAACTTACTTGAAATGCAGTTTTGCTTTCATACTTTAAATGAAACAAAATTTGCTACTGTGGGTCAAAAGCAGGGGCCAAGAAGGTGATAGTCCCTTATGTCCTCTGATCCAAAGTGGATGGCATTCCTGTGGTATAGTTTGAGAAGGAAAATTACTTGAGAGATGGATTGGTTGCCTGAGCATTTAACAGCCATGTGAGCAGAACCAGTAGAGTTTGCCTGTAATATTTTGATGCTGCAAAAGGAAACAACCACTTGAAAGCTTTATTAGATGGGTAGAGGTATGCTTTGCTCAAGTTTCCCTGAGCGTATGTGTTCTGGACAAACTTGTTACTTAGGGTAACAGGAAGTGTGTAAGAACTGTTAAATCATTTTCTGTTAAACTGTGATTTGGTGATTCAGATACTGATTTAGTACTTCAGTAAGTAGGCCAAGTCAGATTTGTTTAATAGAGACCCTTCACCGAGCTTATTTATTGTGCCTAGGTGATCTGTTAAAAAAGTAAATCCTAAGTACCTTTAAATGGTCAGAAGCTGTAATGATAACTGCTATAGGTAATATACCATTATAAAAAGTGGCTCTTCAGAGTGAAGTTAAAGTTAAGCATAATCGTGCAACCACAGCAAATATTTAAGTCATTGCTCCAGAACTGCCTCCTGCATGCTCATTACTCTGAGAGTGAATCCTGTGGAAAACACAGTATGCTGCCAAGAAACTAAACTAATGCAGTGTTTGTGTGAGGGGAGTTCTCATTACTAATATAAAGTTGGATGAAGGTGGTTACTTGGATACTTCTCCACAGGATCATTCATTATGGTTGTCATCCTAAAGAAACAAGAGCTTGTGCGGTCATGTTTTGTCTTTTTCCCAACCTTATCCTGATCGCTTTTGAAACCTTTAGCACCTTCAGGTATGTTGGGCAGAGGGGGGTGAGCACTCAGCATAAGCTAATCTAAGAACTTTGGGGGAAAAAAAGCACCATGTATTACTTGAGCAAATGAGAGGCCATCAGTAATGCCTCCAAGCAAAGTAAATACCTGCATGTATATCCTACAGTGTCCTTTTTTAATTTGGCCTTTCCGGCAGCCACTGCAGCAGTGTCTGCAAGCTGGTATGTGCCTGGCTGAGAGCCTGCTGCAGCACTGGTCTCTCACCTCACCATCAGCTGGGGAGATGAGAGAAAGCACCCAGGGAGGTGGGGAGAAGTGGCAGTGGTATAGAATGTAGTAACAGGGACTTAATGCTGTTGTGGAGCGTAGGAGGGGATGAAAGAATAGTATACGTGTGAGGATTAGGAATGCAACCGCTATTCAGATTTCCACTGAACAGCCTATGCCAGCATTGTTTAGTGATGAGGTATCATGCACAGTACGCACAAGCTTCAGATCAGCAGATACTCACTTTAACAGTTATGTGATACAATAGTAGTTCAGTTTGTCATTGCTTTGGCAACTGTAATCAACTTCTACAATATGCAATTAAAATGGAGGGCTTTTCTGAACAGTTTTTGCTACATAGTGCTGGCAGAATGCGTTGTGCTCTCGTGAGACCTCACCTGGAGTATTGTGTGCAGTTCTGGTGTCCTCAACATAAAAAGGACATGGAAATGTTGGAACAAGACCAGAGGAGGCCACGAGGATGATCAGGGGGCTGATATAACTCCCTTAAAAAGACAGGCCGGGAAAGTTGGGGCTGTTCAGCCTGGAGGAGAGAAGGCTGCATGGAGACCCCAGAGCAACATTCCAGTATCTGAAGGGGGCCTATAACAATGCTGGGGAGTGACTGTAGTGAGAGGACAAGAGATAATGGGTTTAAACTAAAACAGAGGAAGTTCAGGTTAGATATGAGGAAGAAGTTCTTGACTGTGAGAGTGGTGAGGCACTGGAAGAGGTTGCCAGGAAAAGTGGTGAATGCTCTATCCCTGGCAGTGCAAAAGGCCAGGTAGGACAAAGTCTTGGGAAATATGGTCTAGGGTGCAGCATCCCTGCTCATGGTAAAGGGTTTGGAAATACATGATCTTAAGGTCCTTTCCAGTCCAAACTGTTTCATGATTCTATGATTCTTTTGAGCTTCGAGAAGACAATGGAGGAACTGCTATCTAAATTTCAGCTTGTTTGACTTCACACACAAGATCTGATATACAGAAATGAAGCACATAAGTTTTCATAGACTTATGAAGTGAAGGCACTTCCTGAGAGAGAAACAGAAATTGATTTCTGTTCTGCAGCAGCAGCATGGTGATGTGTGTTGAGTTTGCAGCGCAGATAAGGTAACAGCACTGCAGCTCAGGCTTCCATAATGAAGGAGGAATGTAA
The DNA here is from genome assembly GCA_039877255.1 of Loriculus beryllinus. Classification (NCBI taxonomy): domain Eukaryota; kingdom Metazoa; phylum Chordata; class Aves; order Psittaciformes; family Psittacidae; genus Loriculus; species Loriculus beryllinus. The sequence goes on along the minus strand of JBCJKH010055658.1, from coordinate 2,037 downwards.
TTGTGTGCTGCAACAATGAAAGAGCCTATCTTTTCTTGGTTAATCAGTACTGCTTTCTTCCTTTTACCAATAGAAGACACCTCACCAAGCTGGTACTGCTGCAGAAAGTTAGGTAATTCTGCTTGAGCTGCAGTCTGTTTCTGTGGGCTTTTTACAATCTTTTTTGCTTCTTTCTTCCCAGACATCAGATTTAAGTTTTTAATGATGTTACCCTTATTCAAGAAAGTTTAATTGCTCTGTCAGTGCTCATAAAGAGGTGTAGAAGTCTGAAATGTGGCCGGATATACAGAAAAGTAGAGCTTGTGTAGTTCTCGTCTGTTTTGAGAATGCCTCAGATTCATCTCAGAGACAGGAGTGTGATAAGTAGATCCTCATTCACGTAAGTAAGTTCAATTGGAAGAGAAGGAGCTATGGGTACGTAGTCACAAGAGATCTGATTGCCTCACACATACAGTTCCAGAAGATTAAAATAGCTGTAAAAGAACAATGGAACGTGTAGTTTTCTGAACACACACACACACACACGCACACACACACTCACAAGCTACAGAACTAGCACTTCGAAACTCATTATAGAGGCAGAAGAATTGAATCAAATTTGTGTTTTGTTCAGAAAAAAACAAGCATGCCAGATGGTACACATATGAATAAATTTTTTTTATTACTTCTCTGTTGTACAAAAGTAAAACCTGCCAAAATAGATTTGAATAAGATTTAATTTTACTGGAACTAAAAAACCCAACACGAAAAACCCCAACAACACCTCCCCATTTCAGTACCCTTTGTTACTTCAAGTCCCTCATTCATATTCCTTTATAATCTTCAGAGGTAACTGGCTTTTCCTTCATTGTTTGCTTATGTGCTCATTCACAGTTTGGTGCTAGTCAACTTATGTTTACTTTTTTCTGAGTCAGACTTCAAAAGTCTCCCCATGAAACCAGTCTATAAATTTTCAAGTACTTGAGTGAAACCCGATGTGATGAGGGCAGAGTAGGGTTTGGAAGTGGTAGTCATAAACAGCTGGAATATGTTAGTTGTCCTGTTGAGCATGTGCTAATGTTGCCTGGGTTTATAAGAGATTTTTTCATCCTTGTTCTCAAGAAAAGAGAAAATGAAATTACATCTGTTCAGTATTGCTGCCTGCCATGCTCAATGAAGAACATCCCTTGTGTTACTCAGCTGCCAATGGTGCGCAGCACTTACAGCATTGGTTTTCTGCTGCTTATGTAGCATAGGAATGTGCTAAAATCGAGCTTTATGGCTGCTATCCTGAGAGAGAGAGACAGGTTTTTCTGTTGCTTGCATGTGCCATCTCCCCAATTCTGGCAGGCTTGTTTACTCCATCCATTGAGCTTAACTTTAAACTCTTTGTGTTCAAGGCTTTGTCACATACAATCTGTTTTACATCCTGGATGAGGTCTTTAGAGGAGGAGAACTGTTGTACTTCCTTTGACTGTAATGAGATTACATGAACTTTCAGTGACTAAAGAACTGGTCTGCTACCTTTTTTTTGTTCCTAGATCTTATCCGTATCACCTATGAACTCAACCATGGTGCACTCAGTGACTCTCTTATTTTCATGTCTTCTTTAATGTGTTTCATACTGCCTGTTCTTCATGATGGTGTAATGAGTTGATATCCATAGCCCATCACCCCACCTCCTTTTTTTTAATCTCTTCCAAAACACTGCATGAGTGGTACTCCTGGGAATGCTTTCTGTACCACTGTTCCTCACGCACAAACAGCTCTGTAGCTGTACCCAGTGAAGCAGAAATTTCATTCCTCAGAAAGCCCAATGCTTGAGCTAATTTCTTTCCACTCTATGCTATTCTCTCATTACTGATCGTACAATTTTTCTCATGGAAGGTCAGAAACAGTGCCACTAGCAGTACTGTTGGAGACGTCAACTTGAAATTGGAGAAGTCAACAATCAATTTTCCAGACATGTCAGCAGCAAATGTATATATGTAGGAAAACAGAAGTATACCACTCAGCACCTATGGATACAGACCAATTCGGTTTTAGGACATCCTACGA
>JBCJKH010055657.1:11291-36919 GCA_039877255.1 Loriculus beryllinus | reverse complement strand
AAGAAGTGTGTTAGTTTATCAACCCACCACATTGCATGGTAAATTCTATAGTAGAATTCCACAGGTTTCCCTGCCTTTCTAAGAGTCAAATGTTGTGCCAGTCCAAGTGAAGAGAGACCAGGGAGCACATTCTGGTGTGCCACGGCAGGGGATTACTGTAATGCCCTGCAAATGCCATCACAGTGTATGTAATACTGCACAGCCAAATCAGCAGGCCAAGGGCTGTTCTGAAGTAGCAGGCTTTCCAAGACGGTTCTGTTTTTTCACAAGAAATTTTTTTTCACATCTGTTTTTTTTAATGTTTATTATGAAATATATGGTTAAACTATCAGTTGTCTTGTTCAGCAACAAAAACTGCACCTTGTATTTTGGCAGTGGTTATCCTGTCATCAGATCTATTTGACAATGTTGTTTTAGAGACAAGATTGATCTTTATTGAATGTCATGGTCATATAGGAAACCTTTGTGCATTAAGTACTTAGGTGTTGAGAGTTAACTGGTAGATTTTCCAAAGGATTGATAGTGACATGTAGTACATATTGCAAAATATTTTCTGATGGCATTTTTACTATATCCATCTGTATCTCATAAACTTAAAAAGATTAATTAAAGACAGATTGAGCTAATGAAGATCCACTCTTGAGGAAAAGGGGTAAAAGCAGATATACTGAATTCAGATGAAAACGTAAATTTGCTCAATAGCTTTTAGTTTGTTAAGGATTCTGAATAGTGGAAAGCAGCAGGCCAGAGCATTTCATATCTTGAATTGTACACGAATGTATTCATAGTCCAGAACTGGCAGATTTACAAAAATTCAAAAGCCAATTTCTCATTTGTCTCTATGAGACAGACATTTAATCATTGTCATTTTGTCTTTGCTTTTTTATATTTTTTGTCTTGATCATGTCTAAAATTTGGAAATCAAGCATGGGGAAACTATAGGGATTTTTAAATGCTTTGTTTTTAAACACTGAAGAAATCAATTGGATTCACTTGAACCACTAAAATTGAAGATTCTGGAAAGAGCCATCAGAATTTTTTCCCCTCTTGAATAGATTTTAAATTATTCTCATAATGGTTCTGTACATCTCACAAAAGTTTACTGACAGCACATTTATCACCATTTTACAGCTTCTTACAAATATAGATGCTGATGACAATTTTGTATAGCAAACGTGCTAGAAAAAAATCATTAGATTTTTCAGTGTCAAGCAAGAGCTAAATAATTAAATATCCTTCTTAGTAAATGCACGTTGAAATACATCCAGATCAAAAACCAGACATCAACTGAAATGATAATCAAAGAGATTATAATTCTTAGCAAAGCTCCTGAGTCAAAACTGTGCTTTTTCTTTCAGTCTGAGAAAACAGCAAAATGTGGAGTATTTGTATTTGAAATCCCAGCAGAGAAGTGGATGTGATTTTTCTCTTTCTCTGCTTTTCCTCAGCAGATAGTGTTTTCACTTGTGATGAAACTGATCTCAGCTGAAAATACCGCAGCTTTCAGTATAGATATGTTGTTTACAGTCTATTAGGTGAAATAACACTGATATTTGCATTTAAAAAAAAATCCCAAGAAATTTTCAGTGGTTTTTGTGAGGGGTAGCTAAATCTAACAAGATCCTTAGTTTATAGTGTCTTCTTCTGTGAAAGAAGGGGTATGTCCTGAAGGATTACTGTGATAAATTATTTCCGTAATGAAGTCAACTTTCAGTTCCTCCCCAGGTTCTAAGGAGCAGAAATCGGGGCTGAGGGGCTCCAAGGTTGTGAACTGTGCTAACAATCTGTGGTGATGCAGTGCTGTGTCATGTGACAGATTGCCTGGGGTTTTCAGGGCCTCCAGTATTTACGGCTTCTAAGAATCTACATCTGAAAATATACACTTTATATTCTGGAAAATTGGATTGTCTGAGCTAATTTAATTTTCCTTTGTTTTATTAGTGTGTTAATGGCATAAATGCCGATATCTGTATTCTGGGCTATTTATTTCTTCTCAAGTGGTGATTGTTCTTAGGGATCGCCACCACCAGCTAAATAAGGATATGATGTGATCAGAGCAATTACCCTCAGTGATCTTATAAGTAAAATATGTTTTCCATTGACAATTTTGGCATTTTTCAGAACATGTGCTTCCTGACATATGCAGAAAACATGACTCAGGATGTCTAAAGATGAGGAAGCTTGGCATTTTCACCCTCCGCCACACTGACAGTAGAGAAGGGATGAGTTCAAAACACAGTTCAGCACACTGCAGAGTGCTCTCAGAAATTACCCACTGGCAGGAAGGGTGTAAGTGGCACTTATGAGAGGCAAGTTAAAGCAATTTCTTAAAAAGAGCAAAATTTGTGGATATTAGAGATTTTAGTGCTCCAGCTTCTTGAATGTAGAGTAAAATGAATCAGATAATATTCAGGATTCAAACTGGTTGTTTTGGAAACCAGTGGAGACTCTAAATCATTGCATAAGTATTAATAAAGTTTGCATCATCTTTAGCATTACTAATACTGTAATTTTATATGACGTATGTTGCCATTTCACCATCTACATCAGGGCCTCTGAGCTCAAGGTTAGTAGCAAATACATAACCAATGTCTACTCTTGTCTCCTGAACACACTGCACATGCCATTGTATACCAAATTCTTCAGACAAATTCTTTGTAAATGTCTTTCAAGTCAAGTTCAGGTGTTTATTTCAAGCTGCTATTGAATATATGGAAAAAGCACTATTTCATATGAACTTGATTTTCTTTAGAAGACAGTAAAAAGCTCATTTCTTCCCTTTCCCTCATTTTTCATGACTAAATATCCCAACATTTGTTATATTCTTGATTTCAATAAATAGTTCTCTAACTAAATGTGTGTAACTTTAAATATTTATAATTTACATATTAAATATGTAAATTTAATAAACAGAAAGCTATTGCCATGAATTAGGATTTATGTGAGGATTAGTACTGCAAAAAGAAATACATTTTAAATGGGTTTTAATGAAGTTTAAAAACTGTAATTGTGAGTTTAAAATGCATTTTTTCTGTTGCATTCATTTCAAAGGAATCAACATATCTGACAGAAAAATTGTCAGAAAGCACATTTATGTCTGTTAGCTGTGTGTTTAAATCAGTTATTTAGAAAATGACGGAAATGACTAGCGAGATATTATGTGGTGCGGTGAGTACTTTAGGGTATTTGGAACTACTAACCCACAAAGTTATTGAAAGCTACTTTTTAACATTTAAAAAGAGATACGTAACAACCATTTATTTCTCCATAAAGGTTATTTGCAACAGCCTGTTATTTCTTAAATTTTTTTCATTATGTTCTCACCTGTTAAGTTTACATGTTTGGTTTATTATCATGGTGTTTCACCCTGCTCTGCCCTCCAACTGAACAGCAATTCTGCACCGTCAGAAGCGCCTCTGGCACCTGGATATGCTCCAGAGTCCCTGGTTTTGTTATCTGGCATCTCTGCTTTCCATGAGTATTGCATGTTGCTATCAGGAGATGTGGGTCTGTGATACCTTATTAATAATCATGGGCTGGCTTTGGGCGTGAGACGAGCACCTCAGTGTTGAACTGAGTTAAGACAGTAGCACGTTTGGGCAAGCAGTAGTGATAGGACAAGGGGGAATGGCTTTAAACTGAAAAAAGTTAGATTTAGATTACATATAAGGAAGAAGTTCTTTCCTGTGAGAGTGGTGAGGCACTGGAACAAGCTGCCTAGAGAAGCTATGGATGTCTCATCTCTGGAAATGTTCAAAGTCAGGTTGAATGGGGCTTTGAGCAACCTGGTGTAGCAGAAGGTGTTCCTGCCCATGGCAGGAGGGTTAGAAGTAGATGATCTTTAAGATCCCTTCCACCGCAAACTATTCTATGATTCTATGAATATAGTAGCACAAATACCTAAGGATATTTTAGTTTCTGAATTTATACACATGGGAATTTGCAGATGCTCAAAACGTCTGGACACTGAAAGGAGAAGAGGGGTTGAAAGGTTGAACTTAGAAGCACTTTTGAGGCATAAGTGCTATTTTGAACTGCAATTGCTTTTGGTGGGAGCTTCAGTACTTTATTGTTTCCTGGAGCAATGGAACTTAGCTAGTAATCCTTCCCTGCATAGGCTAGTGAAATCAGTGCTGTAGGTAAAACCACTGGTGAAGTAAAAAATGGAGTGAGTCTGGAGGGTGGAGTGGTGGGAAGTCTTTGCAGTCAGTAATGCTGTGGCAAAATGTGAAAATTGCGTTGTTAGTAGCTGAATTGACCTGCTTGAAGTCCTGAGCAATGTGGTGTACACCACAAACATTTCTATACTGCCCTGAAGGTTACAGACATAGTTGCAATGGATATGTTGGACTAAGCTTGAGAAGAAAGCTGACAGTAAGACTGGAGAGGTAGGGAGTCCTAAAAAACATTATGAGAAAGTGGAGAAAAAGTGATGGAAGCCAGAAATGAGATAAATGAAAGAAGGGAAAAAAGGTAATTGCTATTGAAAAATTAAGTAAAACCGCTAAGAGGTGATGTTAGTGAGATACAAGAAATAAGAGTGAATCAAAGAAGATTAAGAAACATGGGAATCGATCTAATACTTCATCATTTGCACCTAATATTAAGTTTCCTCGACCTTTTGGGAAATAACGGAGTAGAATTCACAGATTACTTGGCAGAACACCTACAAGTAGCTTGTAAACATGGCTTAACAGGACAGTATCCTTCTGCTAATGTGCCTGTAGCAACCTTTCACACTGCTGAAGGGATTCTCACGATGTCTGCTAATTCCCCAATAGACACTTAAAAGCCTCTTCCAAAAAAAAGTTTAGCTGTGCTTTTTCACATAATGCAGGATAAGGGATTTCAGTAAGGAGACCAAAGCCTTCCTACTATTGTATTTGCTTGCTGGCTTCATTATTACAGCTTTCCACATGATAGTGATACTAAGGACAGCTCTTTTCTCTCTGTACAAACAAGTTTTGCCATTGACTCCCATACCTGAGCCTAGCTGAACTGTAACCAAGATTTCCCTCCTTTCCCTCTAGCACTTTTATATAAAAGCACTTGACTGCACTTGTTACTCAGTCTTGAACAAATGATTATATGTTGATCTATATAACCAGATACAGGTAAGGTATAAAGGAGACTTTTACAACCCAGGATGGCCGATTCTAGTGTGCTAGAAGATATATTTCTACTCAGGAAACCAGGAATGCTACTTTCCATCATACCTTCAAGTAAGAATGCTCTAGATTTTTGCTTGATTTATTTTTCTGTTATTATTGCCATGGTTAGTATCTCTTCAGCATGTGCAGACACTCCTCCTTTGCCGCAGTTCTTTCAGTGTAGGGGTTGCCTTCTCACTCATCAGCACTAGGCAATATGTCACATTTTTGGTAGACCTCTTGTTCTCTCATGTCTTCTGAAGTGTTTACAGGATTTGTGTCACTCTGACTCTGCATGCCAGTCATGTGAGGCACGCACACTGCTCCAGCCTGACAGGAGCTTTGGGCATAATAACAAGACTTGTTCTTTCACAGCTTTACAGTGCTCTTCAGTCCCGTGGTTGGGTCTTTATTTGACTCTAGAGATAACCTTGCATTTTTTTTCAGCATTCAGAAGCCTGGAGTAATGTCAGATAACACAAATTAGATTGTGCAGTTACCATAGTTGTTTGTGGGAGCTCACAAGGTTATGTTTTGGTTCCTTTCTTTTTCTTTCAATTGTCTTCTGTCACTTACAGCAGCAACAGACTGACTGTTATTAATCTTTGATTTCTGACATATTATTATTTCTTTTTTGGCATTGGGTTACTAGCCTGTTTCTGTCTGATAAACACTTGGGGCTATGACTTTGTATGGATCTACGCACACACTTCATTAGAAGCACTCTGCTGATTTTGTTTGGATTGCTTCTGTGATTTAATCTCTGTAGGGATCTCAGTTTGTGTTTAAAAAATTTGTTAACTCTGTGGCAATGATTGTTGTAAGTACTGTGTGATTGGCTGCTAATACAGAAAGGAATGTAAGAACTGACTGCATTTGCCATTACAAAATGCGTTCACGCTCTTGCTAGTGCTCAGCTTCGTGTGTCTCTCTTCCTATGAATGCAGCCAGTTTTGATTATATGCCATCCTGCTTGATTGAAAAAAAAACCCCAAACCCAAACCCAGTAACAAAACCCAACACACTGAAATTTCAAACACTGTCCTGAAGCTTACCCCTACTAAACACAGGTTTAACCTAGCCAGCTGACTTGCATATTGAAATAGTCTCTGCTCCTGGTGCTGTCTGTTCTTATGGGCTCTCTAAACAGATTTGGCTGCAGCAGAAAAAAACAGGAAACTTTTGGTGTGATTTTTTTTTTTTCTTGAAGGATTTTCTTGCAAACTCCTCTATTTTCTACTTTTAGCAGCATTTGAACATTCTTGTTTTGTGGGTCTATTTCTACTGAGTTTTGAAGTAATTAATTTACACTGATTGTACTGGAAGATAACAGTAATTCATAACTTTCTGGGTTAGTATGAGATGAATGGAATAATAATTACTTAGTGCAAAATGTTTTTAGGATTCTTGTACTTATTAAATATTTTATCCTTTTTTTTTTTCTTTTTTTTCTTCTCTCTGTAGAGCTGATTTGAAAGGGCTCAAAAGATGTTGTCTTAGCTTAATACAGAAGATTTTCTTCCCTAACATACCTCTCTTAGTTATCTAGAAGTACTTAATGTGTTGTATGTATCAATTTCAGTTTGTCATAAGAGTTCAGATTTGGTTATACACAGCAACTGTCACTGCTGAAATACAGTAGTTAAACTAATGGCTACTTTAAAAGAAAAGGAGGAGAGGAAGTCGGAAGGGGAGGAAAAAGGATATGCCATACCTAAAATACTTTTTAATGTAAACAGGTCAGAACATATGTTCTGTTTTGTGTTGCAATAATAGCTCACTGCTGAGCTCCAGATCATTATTGGGAAATCCCCATATATCTGATTCCTTAGAAAAATAGTTGCAGGACTTTTAGGAGAGGGTTTTGTGTAATGGTTTGGTATTTCACTGCCTTGAAATGAAGAGGCAGGGACAATGCAGTAGAAAGAAGTGTTATAAAAGCCAGCCTTATCTCTTACTGTTTATGTTCTCCCTTAACAAGATGGAGGTAAAAATTCAATTAGCAGCATTAGTCACAGATTTGTCATGTCTAAGATTTGTGTTCCCCAGAAAAACACTCCACAGTCAAGTTCCACGGCTATTCTTAGCAATTTTTCAACCTTGCCCAAAAGGACGGAAGATGAGACTACTGCTGATGAGTCATATTGATGACAAACAGAATGGATAATGTCAAGTAGGTGTTTGGCTCCTACATGAACTGTCCTCACCAGCTAATATCTGTACTGAAATAATGTATCAGAAATAGAGAACTGGACCAAGCACAGATGTTATGAAGTACGATTGTAAAAGCTGTTAGGCTGATGGTTTGCATATTCTGTTTGTGCCTTGAGTGTGTTTCTTGGTGTAAGACTGAGGCTTACACTGCATTTGGTAACCCTAGGGAAAAACGGTATGTGTAAGGCAGGGTTATATTTCATGATTGGCTTATTGCCACGAGGAAAGTGTTGTCAATATTAGGTCAGTAAATAAGAATGGACATACTGACCTCATGGGTGGTCCATCTAGCCCAGTATCATGTCTCTGACTGTTGCCTGCAGGTCATGCTTAAGATAAAAAGGTGTGGGGAAAGGTATCAATACTCCTGCTCCTTCCTAGTCCTGCTGGCCTTAGTGTAAAAGAGTGGATCTATTCACTGTGGGTGTATTTTCTTGCGTTTTGGATTGTTTTTCTTTCTGGCATCTGAAACTTCATGAGGCAGTCAGTTTCTTAATGTAATTATGTGTTATGTGAAACCCTACCAGTTTCAATTGTATGATAAATTTGTGTGGTGCCTCATGGCAATTTTGGTCTTCTACCAAATTGCCCTTTATACATATCTACTTTTAGACACAGTGTTGTAGTAGGCATAGTCTTGCCCTAGCTGCCACTGGCTCATGTTTACAGTGAATCTTGTCTATAAATTGTTCAGTTAACGCTGCTTAGGCAGGATTCATATCTCATCCTTTAGCTGTCTATGATGTACATCTGGGTGAGAAAGTCATTGGAGTTTCTTATACAGTTTTGAAAAAAAAAAAAAAGCACAGAAATTGTAAAACATGGTTAATCTGATCCATAGTAAATATTTCCCTTTGAGTACAACTCAGGTATAGATTTCTATTCTGGACACCTTTGCATTTGATCAGATGAATATAAGTCTTAGAGAGGTCATTCACTAGAGAAGAAGGAATATGCATAATCTTGGGAAACAACTGTGTTTCAGGAAGTAATTCATGAATAGCCTGGCAAAGTGTATTTTACTTGTTTTCCTTCCCTGGGTACGCTATGGGCAGGTTGTAGCTAGGCTCTTTTGTCACAAGCTAAAGCACCTCTGCAGTAGAGAAAGAAATGGCAAGGAAATTTCATCTAATTAAATACTCTTAAAACAATTTTTTTTTCTTGATGCCTGACGTCATGGTGCAGGCATTTATTTTTTTTTTATGAAATTGCCTAAAATCTCAAAAGAGCCCATTCCTGGGATGATGAAAGTTTTTCATTTGGACTATAAAGAAAATTCCCAGCTCAGTGTCTCTTAAAATGTTGCCCATAACATTTTGATTAATGCTATCTCTTTTATGTTTGACAGTTAGCAAAAAGGAGGAAAAGAGACCTTGAAAAAAAACAAGGCAAGGTGAAGAAAAACACTTTGCTCCTTTAACTAAAGCAAGATGTTATCCTCACAAGCACATGGTATGCAGTGGGCTGGAGAATAAGAGATGATCCTAGGGGCAGGGGAAGAAAAGAATTGGTCCATGCACCCAGGAGATAGTGAGCCTCAGCTTGCAAGTGCCTTGGTGGTGTGCCTTTAGCTGAGAGCTTGCCAACTCAAGACCATTCCAAAAATTTGATCTCCCTGACGGCTGAGGAATCTGTAGCTGCCATACCACATGTTGGCACAAACATACTGCCGTGCTATTGATGTTGCCCTTTTGATGCCAAGTCTTTCCTGATCCTGATGCCAAATCCAGTGTTTGATTCCACAAAGCAAATGGAAGTGATATTTTGATTTTAACCATTTTCCAGTAAAAAGGTAGGAGAGGAAAGTTAATCCAAGGACATAAACCATCCTAGGCTAAGCCAACAAGTAAGCATTCAGGGATATGTAGCAGCTGAATTATCCTGGTTTTGCAGTTTTTGTAACTAACAACAAATGACATTTAGTTTCTAGTAATGCCTTCCAGCATTCTTGTGCTATGCTTTCTTTAAAACAAACAAAAAAGACATTCATGCCTATTTCTTGGTTGTTCTGGCATTTCAGCATTCCTTCCCACAGAAATTTCAAGGGCCAGCATGAGATTTTTGTACAGAGAATGTAAAGAAACTAAAGACAGGTACCATTTTAAGTTTATGTAAGACCAATGCCGTGAATTTTGGAAGTCAAACTCTAGGTGTTTGAAACCTACAGGAGAATTTAGTATTCTACTTGCTAATCTTCTGAAATAATCAGAGAGATGAGAGTGGATAGGCCCTGAGTTACAATCTTTTTTCTCCTACAAATTAGTAGGAAAGTCTGTTCTTGCTTTAACTACCCGATCATCATTTCCAAAAATCAGAAATTTAGAAATTGTCATTTTAGTTAACATGGCTAGTCAATAGATTATGATTCATCATCTCTCCTGAGTTTAGACAACTGCATTTACATCTCAACAGGTTGTCTAGACTCCTGTTGTAGTCAGTGGATGGAAACAGGGGCTTGGCATTATTCTCTGCTGTTTTGGATGCCAATCTTACAGTGAAATGACTAATTTTTCAAGAAGTGCCTATTCTCTCTCCTTTGACCATAATGAAGCCTTGAACAAGTTCAAATGTAGATATGATAAGTGCTTAAATTTCCTTAACTATCTGTACGGGAAACTGCAGTTTAAGTCTGCAGAAACTGGCTTTTCAGATTATTGCAATGCTATTTTATTGTCTTTCAAATTACTGTATTCATCATTTGGAGTTATCTTTGGTGTGGAACAGAGGTATCAGCTGACACACCAAATTTTACACAAGAAGTTCAAGATATACACGATTGAAAATGCAGAAAAAATGTAGACTAAAATCTGGGCAAAGTCCCAAGAAATAGCTGGTTACATTCCTACTCCTGTGAAAAGTGTTAGACTATTTTAAGAGCCACTCTTTTTGATAGCACAAGGTATTTCAAGCTGAAAGAGGATTTTCAGCATGTCAAGTATGTCAATGGCGTTTATTATCTTACAGACTTTCGTCTTTCATGTTTTCTAAAGTCATTCACGCAACTTGGTTAAATATTCTACTACATCCTGAATATTCTTTTTGGTACATTTGGCAAGCTAACAAGGATCTGCTTACTTGAAAAGTAAAGGATAAAATGATTAGGAAAACATTCAATTTGTACTATCAATTATATAAATTAAAGTACTGCAGTTTTCAAGCTGTAATAATCATAGAATTGTCATAGAATATTGCCATTTAAATGCCACTATCACAGTGTGATTGACCCACTTGTATATTTGTATATTTCTTTCTTTTCTTATCAAAGAGAGTAGTCTGGGAAGGTTACTCTCTTTGCTGTATTTGTAAATTCAGGATGATCTCTATGATTTAGTGGTTAAGAAAAGGAAAGGAAAAAATATGAAGGGACATGACATGGCCTAAGAGAGGGCAATCATAGCTTCAGAAAAAAAAAATTGCTGAGTGATAATAGACTCCTGAAAAGTCTGTTTCTCCATGGAAAGTCTATTCTGTTTTGGGAAAATAGAATTAAGAAATATGGAGAAAAGTTCATTATACTAATGGGATGAATTATGTGTACTTAATAAATGCTTTTCTTCTGTTAGTAATTTGTCAGAAGGTGATTCAAGGTACTTAACTAGTATATATTCATAGATTGCACCAGTAAGTCCATCTTCCTTCAAGGAATCAATGAAAGTTTCATTTGGGCTGCAGAGAACTTTTCTACTCCTTCTTCATGAAAGTGAGGGACAGAAATATGTGAAAATGTCCCACTCTCATTGCTTGAATTTTGCTTCAGTCCATAATGTATATACACTGTTGAGTATGAATCAAAGCAGTAAAAATATGCAGGAACTCTGCATAATGTCTTGCAAGAATTTACTGGAATTACAGCAACAGAGGAGCCATTTGATTGTTCTCATTTAATTTTCCTTTTCTGTTAAAAAATCATAATGCAGACAATTTAGTTCAAGAAAAAAGTGCCTTACAATATAAAATCTTCACAGAAAAAGTAGCTTTTGTCATTTAAACAAGAATAAATTCACAAGAGACACCATCTACTAATAAAGAATTAAGGACATTCTTCTGTAGAAAGGGGGAAAGACTGAGTTATATCTCACCTGATAGACTTTATCAATGCACACAGCCATGCAGTGCTGCATCACTGAGAGTGATGTACTCTACATACCTGAAGCCTCCCCAACAAGAAAATACCAGACATGTTAGATGCAAGTATAAGATGAAATGTGACTTGCCTAAAGTCACGTAGTGGCAGAGACAGGAATGAAATCTGTGGGATGTTAACTGGTCATATGTCCTTGGTGGCTGTCTTTGAGAGAATTATTTCTTAAGACAGACACACAGACTAATGAAGTTGGCTTCTGTCTGCTGAGAGGAAATTTGTTGGCATGCAAAATCTCCTGTCAATGCTTTCAGAGATAGATAAGATGAAAATGGCACCAAGAGTTATTGAATAGCCTGGGCTGGCTGAGCAGCTTGTGTGCTTTTTGGTACCACCACCCTTCATCTGCACAGCACATAGGAAATAGTTGGGTTGTGGTAGAGACAGCATTTATCTCAAGTTTTCTAATTGACAAGAGGTACTGAGCATCTCCAGGGCCCATTTTACACCAGTGGAAAGAAGCTGCTACTGTCATATCAGTACATCATTTGTTTATAGACTGGGCTTGCTAGCAGTGTCAGGTTGCTCTTCTCTCTCACCCCCAAAACCCTGTTCTGAAGATCTTACAGACCTTTGGATAATTTACCATCAATGTAACAAAGCGGTCCTTGTAATATTATGGCATGTAGATTATTTTTAGTCCGTTTAGTCTAAACCAAATTTAGTCTTTTCCTATTTATTTTCCACATATATATCATAATTCTTTAACTAGAGATGTCAAAAGACAAAAAAGGTAAACAGCTCTTATAGACCACAGTTGGAAGCTAGCTTACTGCAGTGCAAGGCAAGGAAGTCTCCTAATCTAGGGCCTGAGATGAAAAGCCTTTCACATCCTTAGTATGATTCAGATATAATTTTAATGTTTCAGTCAAAATTCTAGAAAAACTCAATTTTAGTTCCCTTCAAGTCACAGGCATCCATCAACATTAGGGCATTCAAGGCTTTTTATATTAAAATTTCCCAAGCACATCAATTTCAGCTTCAATGAGTTCGCTTTACAGTATACTCTGAGTATTTTGATGCTGGTCTGAAACTGCATCCCCATCACGAATACAGAAAGCAGGATTTCTTTTGACAAGCCTGTCTCACAGCATGGAGGTGCGTGGAGTAGCCATTTCTATTTTTCTGTTTTCCTTTCCAAACGGAAAGGAAAACTCATTGGCCCGTTTTAGAAGACATCCTGCAGGGATCAGGCTGTGGGTGTGAGGCCTTCACCATCCTTTGAAAAACTTCTTTAAACCAACATTAAGGTGCTTCCCAAACCTTAAATCTCACCCTGTATGAAGAATGTCTCCTAAGTGTCAGCAGACAAAAAGCAACCATAAATGTTGAATATTTTCTGAATATAAAGCAGCTGTAATAGACAAAGGAATGAGCATTATCTCTTGCAAGAACTGCCTCATGCCTGGTGGTTGGGGAATACTTACATGGGTCTAAGTTTTTTCAGGCAGAATTTATTCAGAAAGTTTGTTTTAAAAGGAAACACAGCTGCCTTTATTAGACATCAGCCTTAGTGTTTAGTACTGTAACAATCTCTGTATTGCTAGGCTCTTCCCTAGTGTAGCAGAAAAAACAGTTTAGCATTGCAAATCCTTTTTGAATCACAAAAGTTATAAATAGCTTATGGAGGATATTAATTGGATTTAGGAAGGTATTTAGAAATGGGATACATGCTAAAGGAAAACGTAAGAAATCAATAGTAGTTCTTACCATAGATTCATGAATATCTGAGATAAGAAATACCTTTCTGCACCTTACCTACTTTCCTTTCTTAGTAAAAACCTGACCTCTGCAACTTGGCAAAGAATTGAAATTCCTCTCGCGGGAGATTATTTCACAGAGTGGTAGATGGCACTGGGGAAAATTTTGCTGCTTTATTTTTTTTTTCCTCACTGGTTCTGTGGTGTGGACCATTGAAGTCACAGGGAGATGCAAGGAGTGGTGTCAGTTCACAGCACTTTAAGAAGCAACCCACAGTCCCTTCATCTTCCCTCTGTTGAGTTTTGCCTCTGTCATGAATTCCTCCTCAGATTTTTATGCCTTCCTGAAGCCATAGGAATCATTCTGTCTAACTGCACAATTTTAGCTCTTCATAAACTTTACCCTATTTCTGATTTAATGCTTTCTTCTAAGAAAAGTAGTGTCAGATTTTTTTTATCAGTGTATTTATTTTTGTTCACTGCTGACAATGTATCTAGACAGTTTTGAAAAAATAAGAAGGGGCTTGCAATATCTTACGCAATCTTAAACTGCTGTGGTTAGAAAATAATTTACTACTTTCTTCCTGTGTTGATGTATAGTTTAAGATTTACCTACAAATCGTGGGGACTTTGTCAAAGAGTACAGTGTCATTAGAATTTCCTTTTCTCAGTGTCATGCCATTTGTCAGGTTTGAGGCTATTTGGTTTATTTTAAAGTTTTTTTCATTACAGTACTTACTACATAGATCAAGTGTGTTTTCTGAAAACGCTTTTAGAGAATTAAGGTTCAAGAAGGTGCAGTAATATTTACACATATTTACATATATATAAACATGAAATTGATTCTGTTTGAAGATAATGGATAAACAGATCCCTGAGGCTATTGCCTTTATACTGTTGGTATTCTGTATCACTAGGAATGAACTTGGCTGGCTGTCATCAAAAAACTTCACTTCCATAACAGGCAGAGAAATATAATTGCTTTTGCAGTATTGCATGCCATAAACTCAAAGGCTCTCAGTGTATTTTATTACATTTGCAGTTGACTGATGGAGACTAAACTTATGCT
Organism: Loriculus beryllinus; assembly: GCA_039877255.1. Classification (NCBI taxonomy): domain Eukaryota; kingdom Metazoa; phylum Chordata; class Aves; order Psittaciformes; family Psittacidae; genus Loriculus; species Loriculus beryllinus. The sequence continues at coordinate 22,645 of JBCJKH010055657.1, read as the reverse complement.
AATTACTGTAAATGCAAAATCTGGTCTTAGATGGTACTTAGTACAAAAACTACTGATGTAATTTATTCATGCAAATAAAAAGCATTTTAATAAGTTTTTTTTAATTTATTTAAGCAGCCGTTTTAGAAACTGACAAATTAATACACTTCTTCTGACCGTCTATAATATTTATGATGCATTTCCAGTCACCACAAGACATGCAAGTTGACTGCATCTAAACACTTTAGAGCATCGACTTCTTAAAGTAGTAATATTGTTAACACCTTTATCAGTGATTCTTCAAATCTTTGAGTACCTGTCATGTGCCTTACTTAAGGATATCGATACTCATGCCAAAAATAATAATGCAAAAAAGGTTGTTGTTCTGGAGGCTCATGGAAAGAGTAAGTTATAATGCATATTTTACATTCAATTCAGAATGTCTCACAGTAATAATGTTCAGCCTTGTTAACAGCGTAATCTGTCTCATGATTTGTGAGGATTTTGCCAAGGATTTGGCTAGGTTTCCATTAGTTGATCCCACTACAATAATTTCACAGTTAAATAAAAATAAGTATGTAAGTACAGAGAAATCATATGACAGAACACAAACCAAGTCCACCTTGTGCTTTGTTTTCTCATTAGAGAAAGCAAGAACAAGAGATCTTCATTTGACTTTCTATAAATATTTTAGTCAAAGTGCTTTGGATAAAATTTGAGGACATGTTCTTTCCTCACTGAAATCAATAGTGAAAATCTCAGAGGCACCTCTGGTCCCAACAGTTCCATCACACCTCTTCCCACCTCAAAACTCATTCACTGATCTGGACAGATAGATTGCTACATCAGCACCCTTCAATCTGATAGGAACATATGGGCATACTGGTTAGAGACTGTGGTGTGAGCTACCACCACTGTAGGCAACATTCACTGGAGTTTATTTAAATAGGGGTGAGATACCAAGGACTTCTTCCAAGTTGGAGATTTAGGCACTAATCTTTCCTGAAGGTGCTACTTGGGCAGAGAAAACCTGCTGTCATTCTTATGATTTTTTTTTAGGGGTACTTTTATTTTATGAAGGCTGTTACAGCTGGAAAACACTAGTTAGGGTAGTATGATGGTTTATTGCAAATGAAAAATGCAACATATCTCTTGCATATTTCTGCTGTGTTTATCTACATCTTACAAAATCTTCACTGGGAGTAAGTCTGTAAAAAGATTTCAAGGTCTTGTATAGATTACAAAATGTATCTACTACACTGCCATTATTGTATTAATAGGTGCTATATGTACTACTATGAAGGTATTTTGCTAAGAGAAATGTTATCTGATAAATATGATGTTTTTGATAAATATGATGTCCAACTGCAATCACTGTCAGTCTTTAAAGTATCTACAATTAGAGGGATCAGTTTGCTTGTAATGCTTGGAAGTTTATTATTTATTCATCAGCTTCTTAAGTTAGATATCTCAGTTTCCTGTAGCAGAGCATGTTGATTAGTGTTTTCTAGAAAGATTTGACACGTTAGGTTGATCTTGTCAGAGAGATGTGGGTAGCCCATATAGTGCATTATCACTATACACTTTAGCTGTTGACAGTGAGAGAAGTGAGCTGACATTAATACATCTTGATAAGTGATTCTGCTGTTACCAGTGTCACTTTTACCAGCAACTGCACAAAACATCGACCTAGGACTCTGATTTGATGTTATAATAAATTTGGAATGTATTAATATACATATCACATCAACTTCTTCATGACATATTCCTTGACATGAATATGGCTATTATATATTGCTTCAGTTGTTAGCATTGCCCTTAGTATCTCCCTCTATCTATCCTATCCCCCTCTATCTCCCTCCCCCTATCCCTTACTGATAGAGATAGCATTTATTGGTTTGGATATGAAATGCTTATAGGTAACATTTTCTTATGAGAGGCTGTCATACAATTAATTTCATTGCCAACAATTCATGATGTTGTGAACAGATTCAATGTCATTCAAAGCTTTTTCCTCTTTCAAAGAGTACAAACCCATTTTGGATGTTTCATTCAAAATTTAATGTCTGGAAAAATATGTATTTTCTGTTGAAAATGCAATTGTAGCATTACTTATATAACGGGCACACACTCTGAATGGATGGTGGAAATCTGAGCTGTGAGGAATTAGCTTGCACAATTCTATGATGACTCTAGCTGACACTGGAATTCATTTGTCCATAGATTTTTACTTCATTTTCACCATGTTTGTACTATGGAAGAATGAATTAAGGGTGGGGTTTTCTTTATACTCGTGAGTCATTTGGGGTAGAATCTCAATGGCTCTTAATCCAGCATTGCCTATGCAGCATTAACCTTTGGGTGCTTTGGGGTCTCCTGCAATCTCCAGGCTATGCTGCATGCACGCTTCCTCTTCAGCTTCTGGGGCCATGTTTAAAGGAAAGGATTCAATTGCCTCCCACCATCTGGATGGGAACCACTTCGGTGTGGAAAATGAGTACAGAGCTGTACTGTACTTATTAAATGAAGTGACATTCTACACAATTAGCTTGAGCTTTGCATGGCTGCTGATCCCGCTTGGCTCAGGTCTGAGATCAGGAACTTAAGAAGAGGTCACTGATCTATCTGTAGCAATCACCCAAAGTCATGACAGGGAGCTGCCTCAGGCAGCCATCTCAAAAAGGCAGAAAAAAGCCTAAACCCTGGCTCTTGAAAGCTGTGAGTATCTGACATTGGACCACAGGGAAGCAGCTTGCCTTGTTCGGCATTCTCAGCTGTGACTCATTCCAAATTTAGGCCTCTAAACTAGATATCAGTTTCTTACGAGAATAAGACTATTAAAATTGCCATACTGGATCAACAAGAGTCCTGTTTTGTACAGTGTCTTGTCTCAGGCTGTGGCTGGTAACTGATGCCTAGAGAAATGTGTGAGAAGGGGTCAAGCACAAGAACAGAACTCAGAAATCCTAATTTGCAGGAGAATTCCAACACCTTATCGTTAGGCACAGGGCATGTGAGTGGGTTTCTCCAAATGAAATTCTTTCATGCCTTTAACTAGTTAAATACTCATTGAGCTAGAGTAGGGAAACTAACCTGTCCTTTTGATTCCCATGTTCTGATGATTGCTAGTGTTTAGATTTTAACACTTCTTGTTTCTGTATGTTCTTATTATGGGCTTTTTTTTTTTCTTCTTGTATAATTCAATTTTATTCCAACAATTTCAAGAACCTTTTAATGGCTCTTAAAATATTCTTCATTCTGAACAGAATTTTGTTGTGTGTTTGAACATTTTTACATATGATGGCAAGAACTAACAGAAAACTAACATTTGGTGGCTTTTTTGTACACCCCCTTTTGCTGCTATGTGTGTAAAATGCGTTCTTTGCATATTCCTTAAAAATATTGTTCCTTTATTTTATCTTCGTTCTTTTATTTCATTTTTCAATAATCAGATTGTTATTTCATAAAGAAAAAGGAAGCCTATGCATAGAGTCAGCACTCACTAGGCTCGCAGGTGGTGTTTGATAACTTAGTAGACATTGTGTGTGTGCTACAAAAGTGTGAGCTCAGTGTGAATGGAGCAGAAATATGAAGCCTTACTAGAAGGTTTGTCTTGCCCATCAGTTGCTATGAGGCGTAGAGTGTATAAAAATTCTTAGCCAGAATATACTTTCTAAGTGTGTATTTGTGTACTGGTTGTTTTTAATGTGGTGACAAACAATTAAGAAAGATTTAAATATATGAGCAGTGATGGATAATTCAATCCTTCTGACTAAAAAAATCCTGCCAAAGAATTTTCCGTAAAGTTTTAGGCTTGTTTTATCAGACATGAGAGGTTACATGGTTGGAAGTGTTTGATTACCATGGTTTGAGTTGTTTGATTCAAACAAGCTACCCCATGTTAGTGGAGACACATTCTCATGCTGCCCAGGGGAAAAAGTAATGGTAGGTTATTTAAATAAACACATTTTCATCATGGTCATTTATTTTACTTTGCAGTTGCAGATGTCCAGCAGTCTACAGATGGCTGGTTCCCTATCTGTACCTCCACTGCCATATAATAACCTTTTAAAATAGACTCACAATCATGTGAACATGCTCCAAGAGAGATAAGCTGAGTTTGGATGAGAAAAGCAGCTTCTGAAGTGTGCCACTTAGATAATTATAGGTGCTGAAACAAGCTGATCATTTAGAATTTGATCTTTTGATGTGATGCAGCATAATTCTTGTGAGACTGTGTCTTTAGTCTTCATGGAATGAGGTATATTTTAAAGTAGGCAGGTGCAAATGTATCACAGCATGGATTTTTTGTTGTTAATTTTATGTCATCTATAAAACTTTATTAAAATGCCTCAAAATCTGCATTTTTTCCCAGGTAACCATTAAAAGCTATAGAATTTTGTGTAAGGCCTGATTTATTTTAATAGGACAACTACATAGACAGCTGACATAGGCAACAGACTGCAAAAGCAAATCCCAAATTCTTGACACTTCACTTTCACTCACTCAGCATTCTCCTGTCTTTTGTTTTAAAACACACACACAGACACACACTTTCTACAGAAAGCATGCCAAAAGCCTCAAAATCCTGAATGCTCTAATGAAAGTTTGAGGTTCCAGTAAACCAGGGAGACAGTGTAATGAAAAAGAAGTAGTTTGTGCCCTGTGTAGCATACAAGGAGCTCTGAAGCAGACCTAATTTTGGTTTTGTGACAGAAATACTCTGTGTAAGCCTTTTTTGCTGTTCAATTCTGCCAAAACCAGCTGTGGGCCAGTGCAGTCTTAAAGTTTGTGTTTGTTTCTTGATAGTAAGAAGCCAAACAAAAATGCCTGCCAATAGCTTCCAATCTATCTGTGACTTCAAATGCATTCATCAAATGCATTGTTTTGGAAGAATAATAAAGGCTGATGACAACCCCTCAATCCAGACCCTCTATCTGCAGCCTTCTGGCTTTTTTATCAGCTTCGTGTGCTTCAAGTGTGTCTTGGCTGCTCAATGGTCAAAGGCAGGTGCCAGAGTGATGCAGAACAAAAGGTGCTCCCTTGAAGCTGCCTAAAGCTCCTTGCTTGCTTCTCAAATCCTTCACCCAAGGCCTTATCTTCAGGACTTTTGTGCTGATTTCTTCCCTGACCGTAGGTCCTATCACTGTTATAATGTTCAATGGCTGGGTTTGACATTCTTCACTAAGAAAATGCTTTATCTGAAGGAAAGTTTCAACTTTGGCAATTTGTTTCTTGATGCTAATGGAGGAAGACATCTTTCAAAGCTTATGCTGAAAAGCACATCTGAGAAAGAGACATCTGAAAATAGCCTGGTAGCTGGGGCATTCATCAGTGCTATAGGAAACTTTGGATAAGTTTCCATCTTGTCCTTCAAAGAGAGGCATATTCAAAAGCTGTTCTGTCTCTCCATCCTGGTGTTTCTACTAGTCACTCCATCCTGGATTCAAGGAACCTTCCAGATGAAAAGTGACTAAAAGCAAATATGTTCTGTTAAGAGATTTTGATTGAGCAAACTGACTTTTTTATGTGGAAGAAAATACTTAGAAGAAAAATTCCTTGTCCATTTCAGAACTGCAAAGGAGATGAGATTTGCTATGTATACTGGCAATAGAATCAGCTGAGGCAAATGCTACATGCAACAAACACAGCATTTGACTTCTACTGAAATTAAACACAGCATTTAAATTTAATTAAATTTTACCATCTACTAGTGTATTTGGTAATGTCCTAAAAAGATCTTTTCTGGGAACCAGAGGAAAAAATAAGTACTTGGTACAAGAGGGCTTTTGTGTCACTTCCAAAAATAACTTGTTTCATTTCCTTAACTTTCAAACTATGTGCCAGTTTCTGGCTGGTTAACAAACAAGACCTAATAGTCAGGACAGGTGCAAAATCAAAGACTAGAACTGTAAGACATGGGCAGATGCAAAATCAAAGATTGAAACTGTAAGACATGAACTCCATGAGGTAACTACTATTTTTGGTAAAATGCGTGTCTTTTATCACAGTTTCTTTATAAGTCAGAGAATGGGCATTTCAGAGAAGTGGTCTGATCTGTGGGCACATCTACCCTGTGCTTTTCTGGAGTGCCTGAGCTCTTTCATACCTGCGGTATCTGCTGTAATCAGAACCTCAGCTGGGGAGTGTTGGCCAGACCGAGCTCCTAATTGCTTTTTTTTTCCCTGAAGAAACAATCATAGTCAGTAAGAATATGAAATCTAACACCATGAGAAAGACAGAATTTGACATAAATGATACTGAAATACAATTTTAAAATAACCTGCAGCTTTAGTGAGGAGCATTCATAAATACAGTTAAATTGGATTTGCCATTACATTGGTGTTAAGATATTCTTAATACATTGCTTACAGTTTTAAGGTTTTCAGTTTAATTTTTTTTTTATTTTATTTTGAGACTAGGTATGCTTTTGTATTATGTAAACCTGTGAAGCTGTTCATAAGACATTGATTATGATGCTTTCATAATGTATGATGCCTTGTGCATACAGATGTGAGAGCTTTGTTAAAAATGCTAGTGATTTCTTAATATTGTTCACAAGACTTAGATAATTGCTGGGACAAAGAATTCTAAGGAGAGTTATTTGCTGAAACATAAGTAGGAGTTTTATTAAGTCCATTTCTGTTTATTTTCTGTAAATCTTCTAACTTGTCAAAACATTGGATGAAAAAGTATTATGAGTTATAGGGTCTTTCCTGTTGAATTTAAATGAAAGAGTCACATTTGATGTCTGGTCTAATGACCCCTGCTCTTGGAAGTTAAAACTTTGACTAATAGCTCAAACCAACAAAGTAACCACTGAAACACTTAAAGCTTTTTAAATTTTGTATTAACCTTGTAATTTATATAATGTGAATTGCAATATTAATTTCCATTGGAAACATGTTTTTCAGGAGATAGATGAAAAATACCAATCTCTGTTGGTAGCAAATTGTGCATATATAATACTATTTTCCAGAGTTTTGATGTTGACTAACTCAGAGTTGAGTCTTTTTATGAAATAATGCACATTGTTATAATTGGGATGATGATGGTAAATGGTATTGCTCTGTTACTAATAATGACAGAAATAATGTTCAATTGACATTCAAGATATATTTTTTCTCCCTTTTCAAAGATAAGATCGAGTTCAAAAATTGCATCCATTTTAATTCAGTTCTCAGATAAATTTGAATTCTTTCAAGTAACACTCACCAAAACATGGTGCAAAGTGATAAAAAAAATCAGCATGTCTTCTAAGTCCTGCAGGATTGTCCTTTATCCCGACATTTTATAACATTGCAGTAAGCGAGCAACATTCTCTGTGAATCTGGCAATTCTGCTCTTAGAAGACTGTGAAGTCATCTGCTACAAAAGCAAAAGGAAAAAAAGCTGCTTTGAAAGACTGCAGAATTTTGGAATCTAACCTTATAGTTTGAAGAAGAGAGTACACAACATTTACCATAATCAAAATGCTAAACCATTGGAGAATAGGAAAGAATATATCCCAATGTGGCATGTTAGTTATTTAACTTAACGCAGAGTTTAAGGATAAGCAGTTCCCCCTGGTGATGAAGGTAGTTTCAGGACCTATATATAGTTACTATCAGGGTCAACCTTGATACTGAGTTTATTTTGGGGTATTACAGGAAACATGGACTTTGAAATATTTTAAGCCAACAAATCTTGGCTTAAATATGGGTTTTGAAATAATATTTGAAATATTTTAAGGTGATAAAAATGTTTATAAAATCTCTGAAAATGAAGTTCTGACAATAAACTCAATTGGTTCTTTAGTCTAAAGTAAATGTGCAGATCTTCGTTAAACTTAAGCCCTTTTTATAATACTGCGATCCTTCTAATTCATAGTTTCTATAAATATAGTGTTATTTACACATTTCCAGCTGAAAGTCTAAAGTATTCTTTATAACATTGACAGGGGGTTGCTTAAATTTGAAAGACTCTTTAGAAGTCTGATATTAGTAGCACATTTTGTCATGAAGCCAAACCTAAAAACACTGTGTTTTCTCACTTATCTGGAAGTCAGGTGTAAACTCTGCCATAACTCAAAGGTAGATTCCGAACTGGAAATGGAGAGAATGACAAGAGAAACCTAGGTGGTGAGAGATTGCTAAAAACAACATAAAAACACGAAGGAAAGAATCACTGGTCTCTAGATGTGTTAACTGACACTGAAATACAAGACCAAGAGCATAAGGCTTCTTGAAAGGAAACAGCACCATTCATATTTCTGTTTTGTCAGGGATAAGACTTGCAGGGCAAAAACCAGAACTTGACTTATGTAAAAATTGCCATCTGAATGGGATAGCCCTAGATATGAAGAACTGTTTGGCTGGACTCATATGGGAGCTTGGATAGATACTGTATGTCACCTCTAGGTACAGAAACTGGTGAGGTGAGATTTGTCCTAAATTAAGGCTGGCACATGCTAACTATACATGCTAATTTTACCCCAACTAGTCAGATAATGTCATGTGGATGTAGGATACAGAGCTTTGATAGAAGTACCCATGGACTGTCAGAATATTTTAGCATAGACAAGATTATAGGCATTTACTCAGTGCTGCGCAGGAAGCCTGAGGCACAGTATAGATATCAGTTTTCAAGCTGTCCAGATTTGTTGGCTAAAGAAATTATGCTTGTTCTTGGTACAAAATGTGCAGTCCACTGTTCTACAGTTCTCCTATTCTTTCTCCTACACTCTAAAATATCTGAGGAATGGTACATGGCTCTATTTAGCTGAATGATTATGCCAGAGTGCAAAACTCAATATGTTGTTTTGGTTTTTTTTGATGAGACAAAGGCGGGTTTGTAAAATGACAATTCTTCACACAAATGCTTTTCTTGGAAAAAATAAATTTACTTAATTGGAGCAAGTGTAGTTATTTCTCCAAATAGATGAAATTGTAGGAAGATGACCCTTGTGCTGTTAAACGTGCAGTATTCTTTACAAGTGGGAAAGCTCAAGTTGAAAGTTTAAAGGCAGCTGCTTTTTAATGATTAGCATGGAGAAGAAAACTATATCCCAAGTTTATGATTCTGCCCTCTTGTGTATGTGTGGAAGAAGCCAACAGCCATTCAGCTTTACCTTTTTGTTTGTTAGTAGCTGAGCACCAGAATAATTACTCCTTGTACCCAGCATTCTTTTGAGCCCACACAGACCTACTCAGAAATAACCCATTAAAAGGACCTCTGAAAATCCTTGCTGAGAAGGGGAAAATATGACCTCTTATTTGGTTTTATCACATATATTTCTTCAGTGCTTTTTTATGTTCATTTTTTATATATCTTGCACTGTGCTCTGCATGCTACAGACGGCAGCCTGGGGAAAGAGGCATCTGAATTATCAGCCCACTGAGTTTTATTAGCAGAGAACAGGTAAGAATGCTTATAGATGGGCTCATATTGATTATTCATTAAATCCGTTGGCAGAAGGCTCTAAAGGGTGATGTGGCTTCTGATGGGAAGCTTACTGCTGATTATATTGGATGAAAGAATCCACTTTTTAATGATTAAAATACCAACAGCCTCCTCTTGTAATTAGTTAAAAAAGCTGAAAATTTAGCATCTGACAATTCCAAAATACTGTGTATCCTTAATGACACATCAATAAGAACTCTGTTCCTTATGGAAAGGATCTGAGTAATCTGGGCTATCTGGTTTTATGAGACTTTCACTGCTATCTGTTGGAATGGCAGCAGAAAAAAATGACAGCAGATAAACTAGAAGTCTTCAGTCTGGTCATACAAGAGTGGATAAAGACTAACACTTTAATTTCCTCTTCCTGAAATCTATGAACGCATCCTTTTTTTTTTTTTTTTTTAAATACTTTTTTCCAACTGATAAAAAAAATTGATAAATCCAGATGCTGGATAGCTTTTTTGGAACTTGAAGATCATATTTGAGAGTATGTCAAGATCAACTGGTGAGATAAGCGTGAAAGATGTGGTATTATCTGTCATTGATATGTGGGTGCCAGATGCAGAGCCTTTGAAAATTTAGGCTCTACATTTTGATATGTTTCTTTATATTCTTTGGGTACCTGCTCCAAAAATATAGCTCCTTAGCAAGAGAATGCCCAGGCAGAAGATGTAGCAGTTTGGGAATGGATGTATCTATTGAAAATGTCATATTTCAGAGATTTGAAATAAATACAACCAGAAGTTTTCATAATAATAATGAGCGAGTTCAAACACAGGAGGCAATTTAACAGGAGCTGTGCTGCCAAGAGCACATCACATCAGTGTTTTCTTTGCCTTGTTAGATCAATTATTTTTAAATGAAAAGTTACTGTCCAATTAAACCAAACTCAGTCAAAACGTTTTAACACTCAAAACCCTTTTTGCCTTTTACAGTGTTCAAAAATGCAAATATTTTTAAAAATTAGCCTGAAAAAAGAATAGATATAAAAATAAATGTACTTTTAACATTATTTAGCTGAAAACAGATGACAGAGGGAAATTAGAGGTTTTCTTTGCTTCCAAAGTGATGGAAGTGAGAATGAATTTGAGTCTGAACTTGTGGTCGTTCAGGTTTGAGGAGAATTATTTTTAGAGTATATGCTGCAATACTAGCTGACAGTGGTATAAAGGATCATGGTTGTTCATTTCTTGCTGTCTGTCTTGGATGATAGGGGTGTTCACACTCTGTGTTGAAGTGTTTTGAATCGAGTTACACCTGGGGGAAACACAGAGAGACTGCCAGTGCTGCTGTATAGGCAAAATACTGCTAAAGTGCTTTGGGTAACAGCAGGTTTGCAGCACAGCACTGACAGCCCTAAATCCAGCATGTCCTCAGAAGAGTCCATGAGGGATTTCACACACAGCTGTTAACGTGGAGCTCTTTAAAGCATAACTCAGCTGCTAATGTGAGGCTGTACCAGTCCTCCTTCAGTTGTGCGCAAACAAATCAGGAAGGCAGTTCTTCAAAAATGAGCAGAGAAGTTGCACAAGTGGAAAATGCTCAATCTCGGCCCCTGCATCCAAATCATTGACAAGCCTAAAGGGTGTGGTGAAAGACCAGGTACCTTGTGCAGCTCATGTGTACTAAAAAGACAAACAGAGAGATTCAAAATTTTTAGCTAATTAAAGTGTTAGCAGTCTAATAACAGTTACAATGTTGTTGATTCCCTTTTTGCTGACAAAGAGTTGAGTTGAAGGAGTCACTCATCACAACAATATTTATCAGAACACTTTTAGTTAGCCCAGCTATTATAATTGATAGAATGAGGCTGGTTTTATTAACAGTGGATGACTATTCACACAGTGCCTTTAATTACTCATACACGGTCTCTCGCACACACTCTCTCCCATACTCTGTATAACCATCGCATGGCCTCGTCCTCTCTCAGCTGT
>JBCJKH010055655.1:0-31985 GCA_039877255.1 Loriculus beryllinus | reverse complement strand
TGCCTGTTGCTGCTGACAGCAGGAGCAATCTGTGGTCACTACCATAGTTATTTGGTACCTCATTTGACCTACATCCCTTAAGCCCATTTGTTTGCCTCATCACCTAACTACACCTGGCTTTTGAGAGCAGGCCTACACTGCTCTCCAGAGAAGCAATTACAGTATGTACAGTCACACTGGTCTCAAAGGAGAGGCACTGGGGCTGATGGCCTTTGTTACTTCTTCAGGGTGTCTGTGCCATGCACTCTGTGTTGCCCCATTTTAATTTTGCCTCCTACCTAAGCTACATTAAACCAGTTCTAATTCTGTCTGTACCTCCAGTCCACATGTATTCTTAGACAATAAACTATTTGTGCAAGGATTAGCAGTTGCTACGGGTCATGACATGGGGCTGTAAGACATTGTCTCAAAAAAATTGCCTCATAATATACGAACACTGTTCAGATTGTGCATAAAATGTTCTAAATATACTTTGCTGGGGTGAAGAAGGAATGACACATGATCAGAGGCTTTTTTTCAAATACCTTAGTTTTACTAGGAGGAGTATTTATAGTGAGTAAGGAAATGTACTATTTACCCTGCAGTTTATAGATGGGAAAATAAACTCACAAAATCATTGAATAGGTTGGAAAAGACCTTTAAGATTATCAAGTCCAGGCATTACCACAGGACTGCCAAGTCTACCACTAAACCATGTCACTTGAGGGCCTTATCTGTGCATTTTCTGGACATTTCAAAGGATGGTGATTCTGCCACTTTCTTGGGTAGCCTGTTCCACTGCCTGTCCCCGCTTTCGGCGATATGCAGTCTAATCCTCAGCTAGTGCATGCTTGAGCACGGTTAAGAACTAGCTGATGTGTTGTCCAATGCTACATGGCAGGACTACAGTGAGAAGCCTGTGCCATGACAAAAGCGAGGGTGAGGCGGAGCCCTCGTCCCTAGCAGTGCACGGTGAGAGGTGATGTGGCAGCACAGATGAAACTGTGAAGGTTGTAAACGCGATGACCCTTGTGTGGCCGGATGCCTTCAGCTGGGGCACCGCCGCCGCACGCAGGGCTGACGCTCCTTCCCGCAGCCTTGGCTGCAGCCCGGCGGGAATCCCTTCGGAGCGGGCGGAGCGGAGCGAATCCCGACCGGGGTACCCGGGGGTTCCAACCCCGCCTCTCCCCGCCCCGCCGGGCCGGCGCTGCCCGCCCTCCGCTGCCATAGCGATGCGGGCGGCGGCGGGGACGGGCTGCGGCGGCGGCGTGCGTCTGCTCCCCCCAGGTAAGGCGCTGCTCCGGCAGCAGCAGCACCAGCACCGCGGGGAAGTTGCTGCAGGCTCCGCGCTGCGAGCCGAGTCCTTCATTTCATTGCATTCTACTTGTTCTGTCTCTCCCGCTCCCTTTCTCAGGTGCAATTTCTCCCAAAGCCGCTTTCTCTGGGACCTGCTCTGCAGAGAGCAGTATCTCGCTCTCATTATTGTTATTTAGTCTTTTATATTTTTCCGCTTGGAAATACGCCAGCGGTCCAAGAGCACAAGGACAGGCTCTTGAAGTTTCGGTGTCCTGCGAGCTTTTGTCCGGCCCCTGTGCCGCGGCGGGGACAGGCTTGGTTGGCCCCGCTCGGCTCTGTATTGCCTTGCAGCCCGGCGGGCTCCCGCCGCAACCCCGTGAATGAGGGGGATTAAAAACAGCGCAGAGGGAGACCGCAGGCGTCTCGCTGGAACACAAGAAAATCCTTTTATCCCAGGGGGACAGAGGCTCGCAAAACTTGTTAAAGTGCGCTCGGGAGGAGCAGCCTTAAAACCAGTGGGTTCCGAACTCCGCGTTTCACGTGGTGGTCGGGGTTTGCTGTGCGGGGTCTGCTTCACCTCGACCGGCTTGATACAGCCCTGCCGCGGTGGAAGCCCCGCAGGTTAATGCACCTCTACTGGGGGCTCTGCCGCCGACCCCCCGCTTTCCGGGGACCACCCACCACCACCCGCTGTCCCTCGGAGCCCCTGCGGCCACTTGAGTGGAAAGAGAAAAAGAAGGGCCAGGGCTGCCTCTCTCCATCAAGCAGAGCTGTGCGTTTTCCTCGTTTCGGGGTGGAGATCTATCGCTCGCCTCCTTCCTCCGGCAGTGGCAGGTTTGTGAGGATCCCACTGGCACTTGCAGAGAGAACCTTCATTTTTAAGATGGTGCCAGCTTTGGACTGAGCATCCCTGTGTGTTGGACTGAGTGGTTTCCGTGCGATGGGCAGCATGGGGGTGAAAGCACCTGCCTGCCTGGCACAGACTCTTGACCGGGGCAGGAGTGACATGGCTGGTGGTCCCCACACACCGGAATGTGGTTTGGGCTGCTGGATCTCCCAGGCTCAGCCTCAGGGGGAGATCCCTTATGCAGCATGTCCCAGTCACAGAGACTGGTCAATTCCAAATTTGTTTTCATTGTGCTGTCATGACAGCATAGCCGGGCTTCTGGCTCTGTGTACTTCTGAATCTTGTTTTCTTTGGCTGGGAGAAACACTTTCCGTGCACTTGATGTAACTTTTAGGTTTACCTGCTAAGGCATAGACAAGACAGTTCAGCAGCACACAGCCTTCTGACAGCAGCAAGTGTAGGAAATAATACTCAGGTTTTCCTCTTCTTTGCCTGCTGTTTGAGGATTGGGTGGCATTGATGGTCATTCTCAGTTCTTCAGGTGAAAACTCGTGTGTCTTGGGGCTCGGTGATGAGCACAATGAGGAGGGAGACTGGATTGCTATCGTTGGGAGTTTCTCTGTCTAAAGTGTGTCTGTGAATTGTATTTAGTGTTGTAAGGTAGGTGTGGTAGTCATACTGAATTTATTAGCTTATTAAGCATTATTGAGGACAAGTACATATTGAAATTATTCTGGTCTCTTAAATTGCTAATGAATGCAATAATACTTTGAGGGTGTTATGAATGCCTTCTCTCCACTGCAACACACCTTTGTTCAGCAAGAAAGAGCTCCTTTATTTCCTGTGTGCCTTTATTTCCTACAATAGGGCTCAAACTTCTTTTAGTTGGGGACTTTGTAAGGAGATTTCTCTAACGGTTGCTTTTGTTTTCCTGGTGCAGGCAGTGCAGCCTGAGGGGCTCAGCTCACCCAGCCCATGGGAAAGCAAGACAAACCAAGGTGCAGCAGATGAAGGAGAGGCAGCAAGGTCAGCTGGTGGAGACGGCAATGTCGTTGCTTTGAGCTACCCCAGCCTCCATCTCCACGCATACAGCGTCGAGAGCATGACAACATTTCCAAATGGCTGTGGAAATGGCACCACCGTTACTTGTATAGTTATGGAGAATAAAGACCCCCACAACCAAATAACCTGTGTCAGTCATAATGGAGGGTACAGCACCAGCAACTGTCATGAGGGGGAAATTCAAGAGGATAAACTCAGTCCTTCCAAAATCATGCGCTTTTTCACCACCCCTCGGAAACGGGCAAACTCCAGTTCTGACAGGCCTCGTTCTCTGGTTTTGATGGGCAACACAGCCACATGGAATGCTTTGTCTTCCATCAGAAAAATGGGATCTTTCAAGAAGCTGAAATCTTCAGTTCTCCAAGGAATTCAAACAAGGGAATGCTCAGACATTTTAAATGAGAATGGCGTTGGCAAACAGGGCTCGAACGGGACAGTGGTGCGAGTTCAGTCTAACAGGTACTCCTATTCAGGGCCTCTACAGGATTTCCAGAACGAGGTGGATGGTTTAGGTTCTGACTGCTCTGATGCGGAGGAGTGTGATGAGTCTTTCCTGAGGAACACTCACCGCTCACGCAGCATTCGGCGGGCTTATGGTGCTGGCCGCATAAACTTGCTAGACACAGATAAAGTTCAGAGTCATCACAACTGTACAAGGCCAATGTCACCTGTCATCGCAGAGCCAAAGATCTGTGAAATCTTGGTGAAAGACTCTGAAAACAACAGGGTCATTTATCGGAGAAGCAAAAGTTCGGATAACTTGAACTTCCTGAAAAAAAGCTCATTCAAACGGAAGTCCACGTCAAACCTTACCGACCTCAAGGTACCAAATGACAAACAGATGCCAGCCAGAACTGTGAGTGATACTTCTGCTGACTCAGACAAAACTGGTGGGAACCCCGAGAGGAGATCCAAGCGGTGGAAGAGCCCTATCAGGGCAAAGGATTTTGACCGAGTTTTGAAACTGGTCAGTAACGTTACAGATGTTGCATGGAAGAAGGATGGCCCTAAGAGCATGGCTCCTTCTCCCACTGAGCAGTCCCAGAGGACAAGGTCAAACAGCAGACTGCATGATGACTACTCCCGCAGGGTTTCCAGCAGCACGGATCATGACAGAAAGAGATGCACCTCCCCAGTATCTAGTCCAGACACTTCCTTGCCAGGAACACCTTGTCTGCAAAGCCCTGCAGTTGCTCAGGATAACAAGGTTGAAATGAATGTAGCTGTTTCTGAAGACAAAAGCCTTGGGACATCATCAGGTATCCCAGACTCCGACAGCTTATCGCCCACACTGAATGACATTAGTCCATTTCCCAACGAAGTGTTCTATTCAGACTCGGATGAACCAAAAGCTACTCAGCAGTTTACATATGAAGCTGAAAACACTCATGTTCCGGCCAGGCCAACTACTCCAAAGCCTCAAAGTCCTACTGCAGAGAAGGTCAAGTGCAATATGAATTTACAGTGTCCAAACCATCACAGCACGTTGTCACTGAGCTCATCGGAGAGTGAGGAGAGAGTTGAGGTACCTGGGCTGAAGCTGAGCAGGAACCCTGTTTGCTTCCAGGACTCCGTGCAAACTGTGTACTATGATGATGGAAATGAAGACAGTGGCATAAGCAGCCACTCTCAGCTGAGCCTCAATTTAGCCTCTGGTGCTGAAGAGAAAAAGGAAGAGGTAAGAAAGAATGCAAAATCCTTTAGAAGCTGTATATGTATCTATCAGGTTTTGTCTTTATTAATGCAAAACAATGCAAACAATGCAATATAACCTGACTACTAATACCTATTGCAGGTTGTTATTGCTAAAATATGCTGACAGCAATTATTTCCTTTAATATATTCTCTTTGGATGCTAACATCAAATTATGTTTTCTTCGTGCATTAATATCAAAGACAGTTTTGGCAGCAAAGCCATTCCTGTTTGTTTTCAAGGGCAGCTCACTGCACCCTGCAGATACATCACCTTGTCATGTGGTCTTGTCGGATTTTACCAGCCTGAGCAGGGTCTGGCTGTGTTTCCTTCCAAGTTGAAAGGTCTCTGAAGTGTTTGAATGTTTTGAATTAGCATTGATTCCGTGCAAATAATTGGCTATGGAAGTCTTGAAGAACATGGTAATATTTGTAGAGCAGGGTGGCATGAAACATACAGTAGAGAGGTTTAAGCATTGAGGTGTCTCCAGTGTTTTCACTGGGCAGTGATGGCTATGCTGAGGGTGAGCTGTTTGGTTATTTATTCGCCTGTAAGTTTCAAATGGCAATAACTTTAGATGCTGGGCAAAGTGTGTTGCTACTAATGTTTTGGTGAAGATAGATATCAGCATTTCACTGCACCTAATGCATCATTTGATAGTCTCAGTAGGTGGATAGGAAGAGGTTGCAGCACCTCTGAGGTAAGGTCATGTGATAACCTTACCTAAAGCACAGCGTGAGCTGGCATTAGAGCAGTTACAGTGGTTCAGCAGTGTTGGTGAAAAGCTGTCAGAGGTATCCTGCACCCCTCTGAAACGGTGCAGTTACTGAGCCCCAGCGATGTGCAGTAATGTGGGTTTTGGGATGAGGCAGCAGAGAGATGTTTGCTACTCACTGGGAAAAATGCACTGGGGCAAAAATCCCTCTGGATCTGTATGAGTATGGAAACCACTCACAGAATAAAGCTGGCATCTTTTAGGTCACCTCAGTTTGGCTAAAAGTATCTGACACCTTAGGAATAGGGTAGACAAAGGCAATTGCTGAAGTTGTACAAACTTCAGCATTTCATGCGGTAAAGTCTTACAATGTCTATGAAACTGCCTGACTTTCAAAAGCTTCTCATGGTTTTTGCAGACTAACTGTAAACGGGTACAGAGCTTATAAATATTGTTCTACTGGAGAAAAGCGAGTCGGTTTACTGTAGTGCTTGCAGCTACGCTAAGATTGGAAAAATAAACCTGGTGTGTATAAACGTTGGGGCTTTAAGGTTATTCCTCTTTTGGAGTCCCAGAATTGCCCCAGCCATCCATCTTTTTCAACACTCACTTGAGAGTGTGTGCAAGGAGATGCTTTCACACTGCTGGAAGATATGAGAGCACCAATGTGGACATGTAAGAGTTATCTTTCTCAGGAACAAAACAGGAGGTAAGAATTAATGCTACTCATCTACCATCTAGTGGTGATCTGCGATCATGACTCAAGGGAAATTCAGCTAGTCCCTCCCCTTGGCTTCAACAAACCAGTGCAGTTTTCAAATGAATGTGTACACTGGGTGGATAAAAGTTACTTGCAGTTTTAGTTTTAACACCACGTTGTGTTATTATCTAACATGCAATTTAAGCTTCTCTTTATATTATAAAGTATTTTAGGTTAATTGTGAGTGCCTTCTAGTGCTCACTTCTGTTGTCTGAAACACGGAGCGTGCACTGGTGGCAGTCTGAGTGGTGAACAGGCACTGGGATGGGATGGAGCCCTGCAGGAGATGAAGGAAATGGTGGTCACGGGATGGACTCCTTGGCTGTTGGGACAGCAGTGAGGGACCGTAGCCCCATTCCTCTGCTGTGAGCAGTGTGTGGAAGAGCTCTGCTGTGATCAGTCCATTCCCTGTGTATGGAAGAACAACTGCAGCCACCCAAATGGTGCAGCTGTACCCTGATGTCTCTTCAGATCCAAAACTCTGAAGTTTTGGAGGTATTAGCTGTGGATTTGAAGCAGAAGCTGTGCAGGACAAGGTTTACTTCTGTCTTATTATACAAGAGATGTGAATTCTGTCCTCTGTTTTTCCACTCCTGCTCCTTATCCCATATGCAACCCTAAAGCTGTGGCACTCAGAGTGACTACAAAACAGGAATAATGTTTCTCCGTGCCATTTCTTTGGGAGGTTGCTTGTTTCTTCCTCCTTTACAGCGTGCTTCCTTCAATGTGGAGGTACTTGATATCAAAGACACTTATGCCAGGTTATTTTTTATGTTGAGTTTATACAGCCAGCAGGCACTTTATAAACACCACATACTCACACAGTGAGGTCACTGGGGTTTGAAATTTGATTACAATTCATTTTCAATTCTATCTTATACCTCCACATTACAGAACTGTACCCACTCAGCAGTTTATTCCTTTGACAGTCAAGTGCTTGGTTCATTCTCAACAAGCATTTGAGATGCCATGCTGAGTCATTTGTATCACAGATTTTAAAGACTTTGTCTGAACCTTAAATACACCGTGTTGACAGACAAATCTGCACTGTTCCATGTTTCGTGCATCTTCTTTTCTGTGTGGTTTTCCTGTAAAAGCCAGTACATATTCCTGTACAGCCACTAAAATCTCTGTGGCTTGCAGACATGTCTCAGGACAAAGCTTACAATGTGCTAAGTGGTCAGGCTCAAATGTGTTCTCCCTTCAGGACTGGCTGCTGTAGCTGGAAGCAAATCTAGTTTATTCCATTACCCACTCATCTAGTAGACCAGTCAGCAAATGAAGCCTGTGGAACTTGGCCCACCTCTATGCTTTCCCAAATGTGGAAACTAAACATTTCTATCTTGTGTTCCCCCGATGCTGTAGTGATGACTTTGCAGTGTGCACAGACTGGTGTCTATCACTTTACATGAATCAATGTTTTGGGGTTTTTTTTCCCCTATGTGATTCAGTCTGGAGATCCTGTCACTTTGTCACTTTGTTGGTTTCACCAGAAGGCAAGATTTGGACTGGAGCAGGGGTGGTGTTTGGCCTTTTCGCTTGTTAGTCCTGCCAGAGGCGGCTTCCCAGGGAAGAGCTAATGAAATGTAGCCTGGATCCCTGCCTCAGCACTTCTCAAGCTGCAGAGGTGTGAGTCACCAAAGCTCGTCAGTGACAGCCCATGCGTTTCCAGTCTCTATGCCACTGTCACATTCAATATGTTGCTTTTAAATACATCAGGAAACGATTAAGTACAAGTTTGTATTTGGCCTGTTTCACATGGTCTTTACTTCCCCGAAGAGCCTCATGTCACTGTAAATAATGAAAGCTTAAACTCTTTGCTTTGGACTGGCATGTGTTAGCCACTAAGGCTGCCTGAACAAAATACTGCTGAATTTGTTGCAAGAAAGATAAGTCAAGCTGTTTGACATTTCACCTAGTCTTTCACAAGCTCTTCGAGTAGCTGCTGTTTAAGTTGCTTTGCTGGCATCTGGCTTTCCAGTACACCAGACTTGTTGTTATCTAAATACCTTATCTGCATGACTATAAGTGAATGATAAATTACAGTGAAGAGGTAACTCTGGTGTAATTAAGGTTGAGTCACATTTTGTTTGCAGACTGTATTTTAAGCTGTTTAAGACCTGTCTGTTGACTCATTTGTATTTGTGAAAGCCGGTGGTCCCAACTATTCCACATCATGCAGTCTACCAGCTGCTGGCAGAGTTGACCTGGGTTGTCCCATATAGGTCTCTGGATATTGAGTGCCAATGGCTTAACCTGGGGTTCAGCTTATGGAGAAGACGAAGAAGATGGGTGGGAATATGGAGAGGATTCAGCTCTGTCCTCGCTGTTCATCCTCCCTATTTCTTGCTTCAGAAAGTGTCCTTACAGTGAAGGAACAGAGGGTGGAGGCTATATGTGGTCATGCTCAATCAATACGCACAGGCATGCAGCAGCCAGGAGCTGAGAATGAGCATCCTTGGTACCCTACCACAAGCTCCCAAGTTCTCTTGGGGCTGGGCGTGAGCACACCTGCTGGGAGCAAGCTGGTTTCAGCTCTCCAATACTTCTCTTTGGATTTATTCTCCTCTGGTTCACCCACATGCAATTTGGAGCGTGGCTTAATCTGTATAACTGAAAGTGTGCTAAATAGTAAAGGATAATTAGGTAAAGTAAATAAGACGAGAGCTTCTTAAACTGGGTTTACTCCTATACGGCTTATAATTTGGAGCAAGGGCTCAGCACGGGTTCTACTGGAACAGAGCAGCAGAGCTCTGTAACAGGCTCTCAATAGCATCTCTGACAGTAAACTGGGGTTTCATTTTACCAGAGTGACACTGGATTTACACTGAACTCTCTGAGCTGCTTTGTACAAGTCAAGATACGTTTACAGAAGGTCTCCACAGCTGCTGAAAAGAAAACTTCCAGGAGCACTTGCCCAGAGCTAAGCCAGAAACCACTGCGCAGTGCTGCAAACCCAAGCTGCAGAATTGATCACTGAAATGATGCAGAAGGGAGCCCCCAAAGGACACAAATATCTTCCTGTCTCAGCAAAACACTCTTCCAACTCACTGCAGCAGAACTTTCTGCTGTTCAGTACGTCCTATAAGCATTTGTTGCTGTATCCTCTGTTAGGAAGAATAAAAAACAAGGTAGTAGTGGCAGTAATCTGAATTCTGCATCAGGTTAAGTAGCGAACCAAGTAACTCTGCAGTGCTGAATAAAATTGCCCATTCCTGAAAAACCATAGAGTAAAAGAGGAATTACTGTCATCCATACAAAAGGGTCTGCGGATGCTGGAAGGGGGAGCTCAGATGAACTCCCACTGCACTTAGCCTGGGGCAAGCTGCTCTCTTACTGCATTTGTGCTCCTCTGCCTTTCCAGAGTGACTGATGCTTGACTCTGCTGTAGCTCTCCTCTGACACCTCAGTAATACCCAGGTGTTGCTTACCCTGTGATCAGGATAATAGTACCCGAGAGAGTGGAACAGTACTTCTGGCCATGTAATTTTGTATTTACATTGAGCACGGTGTTGAGCTGTTAGCACTGAAAATCCATCTCAGTGATAGGAGGTTGCAATGTCCAAATTGAGCAGAGGCAGCTGCAGTTTCCTCTGAGCTGCCTGTGTTTCCCCTTTGTGGCATCCGGAGGCAGCTGTGCTGCTTGCGGTACCAAGATGCTGAGCGGGACGCTATGGGAGGCTGGGAGACCAGCTGGGTGCTGGAGGAGACCAAGCACAGCAGTCTTGACTCTTCCTACTCCAAGATCAACCGCAGCAGCCTCACCCTTACTCCATACTCTAGGAAGTAATAGTTTGCAGAAGTACAGCTGCCTGGGGCAGTTCCACCCCACGCAAGCTGCAGTTTGTGACTGCTGCTAGAACATGACAGTGGCTGTACTTGGGCAGAGACAATGAGGTTTTGCTCTGTAAGGGTGGAGAGAGGGGGGAACCAGAGGACCTCTGCCTGCAGAGACATTGAAGAGATGCAAGGCCTATGGCTTTTTATGTTTTGCTTTGTTAGCATAAAGTTCCGCTTTCAATCTGTGGTTATCATCTGGCTTTTGAGGTTTGCCAGCGGATATTACAAAGATAGCCTGGAAAAAGTTGGTTGTTTTGCCAAATAAAAGGAAACTGGATTTTTTTTTATTTTTTTATTTTTTGACCTGTTACTTGATCTGTGGTTGTTTGAGTCAATTCAGAAATTCCTCACAGGTTTATTTAGGGATTATCAATGCTTATACATTTCCTAAAAAGAGGTGAGGGAATATATACTCCTTTACTATACACTAAAGGCTTGCTGTTCTAGTTCAACAGTGAAGTGAACAGGGACAGCACTAGAGCATTACCTGGCCATCCCCAAGTATCAGTCACAGGAAAACTAATGGAAACAGTCTCCTGGTTTTATCAGCTTGCTTTTTTATATGACTGATGAGATTATTTCTGCAAAGCAAATACATTTCCCTGCAAACTCCCATATGTCAGTCAGAAATATGTTAACTGATTTGGTTTTGGAAATGAGTTAGAGGAGATGATGAAGGAAATCCTTGAGGCTGAAGAACAGATTTGATAGTCATGAGATCCGCTTGTCATTTCCAGTTCAGCCTTATGCTTCCTCTGTGACTTAACTGCTTTGTGTCTGTTCCTTATCTGTGCACTGTGGGTATAATGAAGGTGAACTGGCTAATCGTAGTAAAAAGCATTGTACTTGTTGATTATGATAAACAGAGTTTCAAGGATCAGGTTTAAATGAAGGAAACCTGCATTAAAAATGCCTTAGAGAAAGTATGGCTAAATTTTGTTTAGGTTACTTATCTGTATAGCCTGATCTTTTAATGTGGTTTTATAGGTACGATCTGTTAGAACACCACAATTGCCTTGGTGTCAACAAACCCCAAGAGTAGAATTATATAAATCTTTTCCCAATTTCTAAAACTTTCAAAGTGAATGCGTGTTACCACAGTAGTTTGTGTTGTTAATTGGGATTGATTTTACCCTATTACAAGGCACAGAAATGTAACTTTATTACAATGTGTAGCATTTCCTGTAGCATTTCCCACACCATTTCTAGCAGCTCATACTAGTACAGTGCAGTGATATTCCTTTGGGAGTCCCCCTTTGAAGCAGTGCTCTGCAAATATTTAAACCATAGGTCTGCCCAATTTTGGGTGAGGAGAAGAAAAGGCAGATTATCCTGCTATAATGTTTATAACGTGCAAGCAGCTAAAACATATGTTGTATTTGATTTCTTCTGCTTTGCTTGTTTGTATGGGTGTAAATGTGGATGTTCTTAAACAGGGGTTTTTTTGCAGTTCTTTCACAGATTATTTTCTGTCTTGCAGACCACTGATTGAATAGCACTATGTATTCTAGGGACAGATAATCAATGCATATATTTTGAGTCTTCTCAAAGGCTAATTAAAAAGAAAAGATGCTAGTGGCAGAGAGGGCAGAGGGATGTAAAAAGAGAAAGAAGTTAGTGCAATCTGATTTAATTGAAATGCAATAGGTAAGTGAATTGGACTGCTTTAATAATTTTGGTTATTATTCTGACTGAATTAATGCTTTCTTCTACAGTAAAAGCAATCACTTCCAGAGTAACTATTGCTGTGATGGTATTGCTGGAAATTGTCAGCCTGTTGGATCAACAGGGAATCACCAGGCTCTCATAACACTGTAGGACCTTTTTAGAAAATCCAGAAAGAAAGCAATGGATGTTTTTTCTCTGGGAGGCTGTATTGGTTTTGGAGTCCCCTAATCTCTGCGTCTGTCATAACAGTTTGCAAACAAAAATATTGATCATGTCTATGAAACATAAACCAAGCTTTTGACCTCAGTTAGTAGTGATGATAAATGAGCTTCAACTAATGCTTCCCTATGGCTATTTAGCAACAAGAAAAAGTGCAAAGGTTGCTTTCTATCATGTACCTGGGTGGGGACATGTTGTCTGGACTTTTACTCTGTTAAGTGAAGGTGATAAAATAATTTATAACCACTAGGTCATGATCACTTGGTCCTTTAAATTTTGGTTGCTTGTATGAACTGGAAAGTCAATCCTAATATTACTTATTGAGTTCCTAGCATTTGGCAGTTGCTGTGTCCTACTATTTGGCCCTTTAGTAGTCACCAGTTGTAATATTGGCATATAGCTGCCATTGCCAGCATAAGAAGTTAGTACATATTTATATAGACTCCTAAATGTACACACACATCTGTACTAGTGATCAAAATACAGAGATACTTATAGCAGAAATACTGTGAAGCTTTTAAGCCTTGTCATTTGCAAGAGAACATGACTGATTATCCACCACATCCTTTCACTGAAAATTGTAGTAATTGTGTTCTGAAACTTCTCAGCCTACACAGGTTTTCCTTGTAATTTACCCTCAGCCAGAATTATCATCTGCTTAA
Organism: Loriculus beryllinus; assembly: GCA_039877255.1. Lineage (NCBI taxonomy): Eukaryota > Metazoa > Chordata > Aves > Psittaciformes > Psittacidae > Loriculus > Loriculus beryllinus. The sequence goes on along the minus strand of JBCJKH010055655.1, from coordinate 19,244 downwards.
TTTCTCACACCTTTTTATAAATTGCACCTGGAAATTAGTTAATTAATTAATCTCTCGTAAAGACATAATTAGATTTTTATTATCGCTTTTGTCTGGATTAGAGAAAGGCAGGTGTTGTGAACAAGGCAGAATTTCAACGAGGGAGCTCAGAGTTACAGAGGTACTAAACAAGAAGCATTGCAACTTATTGTGGAGCTGATGAGGGGGAAGGGGTATAAAAAAGGCAGAAGGAACCAGGATGCCCTTTCCCCAGGAGGCCAGCAAGGCTGGGGGTCCTTGTCCAAGAGGCACCTGCCTGTGACTTTCCAGCAGCTTGCCAGGTAGGAGAAGAACTTGCAGGAGATTGAAGTGTCCTCTTGTGCTTGTCTGTATGTGTATGTTATGAAGCATTGTCTCAGTACATTTAGAACATAAAAATAAAATTAAAAAAAAGAATAGGTAATGGTAGGGGTTGAAATGCAGATTAGTGGGCAGGGAGCCTCAGCAATATACACAGGCATCAATCCATTTATGGAGTGTTGATTTCATTTTCATTAGGGCATCCATTGTCATAAACACATTAAAAAATCACACAGAGATTGTTCTTCCTTTGTTGTTGTGGTGGCAGCAGTATGTCAGTCCTCACAAGCATGACAATAGCAAGTTGACAATCAACAAGCTGTGTTGGGTCATACTTACAATTTGGGTATTTTTGCTGCAGTGAAGAGCACGGTCAAGTATGTGGTGAAGTTATTCATGCTAGTGTAACTGTGCCAGCAGAAGTCCTGCTGTGCAGTTTCAAGTACTGGCGGTTTTTTGTTGTTTCACTGGTAAAAGTTGCAACCATATAAGCAAGACTTTATCAGCACTCAACAGGTCATATCTCAAGCTCCTTGGGCAGCAGTCTCTCTGAGGACAATTTTGGGTGCTGAATTTATTAAATACACACTGTAGTCTGAGTAGTAGCTGCAGAACCTTGCTCTCATCTCAAAGGCTAAGCTAAGCCTCCAAAGGCTAAGCCAAGATTTCAGTGGTTAAACACCTGATGCTTATGTTGCTTGCCTTGGTAATAAGTAACAGGGAATGCCAGCAGCAGTCATGTGCCATTAAATGCAACAGGGTTGTACCAGTGCCAGATCCTGTTGAGTGAGGTCATGATAAAGTCCTTGAAGCTGCTGTGCCAGGGTTGGGAAATCAGGCTGTACCTGGGCAAAGAAGGGACTTGGTCTGGCTGGGCTCAAACTCCACGGCGTAGTGATCTGCCTGGGAGCAGCCTAGGAAAGCTCCTGCCATAGCCTGGTTGGTGTGGTCAGGGCCCTGGGGAGCACACCCTGAACAACACACCTGAAAGTGGCACCTGGAGCTGAGCTGAGTTACCCAAAAGTAGTGGTCAAGTGCAAGGAGGAGCAGGTATACAAGACAGCTGCACACAGCTGTAAACAGCCTTGTGGGGAAGCTGCACCTTGCTGGAGTAGGAGATGGGGACCAAGCAGGGCTCCCAGAGTGTTGGGGAGCATGGTTGTAATGCCACCTACATCTGCCTGCAAAAATCTGCAGCTCAACTCAATTACCTGAACATGAGCTGCTGAAGGTGCCCTGGCTGGTTCCCCCTTGTCTCCAGGGGCTGCTTTTGGAAGGCGCTGGCCTTTGTAGGTCTGCTGTCATACTTGCATGACACATGGTACATGGAGATGTTTTAGATCCCTTTGTACATTTGACATGGCCCTGAGTGCCTGTGTTCAGGCAACAAAATTTAACCCCAGATTTTTGCAGACAATGATGGCATCTTTAATGCCTGGCTAGCATGCAGATACCTCCATTGCAGACATCAGAATTTAGGTGCGGGAATCTGGAGCTGAATCCTGCCCTAAGAGTCACATATTGTATGGGGACAATAGCAAATAAAAGTGTAGCCTGGAATGAAATAAATATTTATTTTAATTGGTTGGATGTGTAGATATGCAGCTGTTGAAAATTGAAATACAGCATTTTAACTAATACTCTATTGTAGGAATTTAGCCATGCAGATAAAATGGCTTCATTTGCAACAGTATAAATAAGTAGAGCTGTTTGTGTCTGTAGTTTCAGAGGAAACCTGAGGATGCAGCCTAAAAGACACAATGATTAATCTTCATTGCTAGCATTGCTGATCCTGTGTGCGAATTCCAGAAAATCCAGTGTGGATACAGCTTAGACCTTTACTTCTCAGAAATCTTTAAATTCCTTGAGATTTCTGACCAACACTTACAATGCATGAGTCAGTGCATGACATTTTTAGTTTCATCCTATATGAAGTGCCATGTTTATCTCTACTCTTGTCTGTAGATGTTACTAGTAATAAACCTGATTTCATTTATAAAGGCTTAATGAAGAGAAGGTTATTTGAAGTCAGTGGTGCTGCACCAGTGTAAAGCCAGTGACAGGTTGTACAAAATTGTTTCCTCAGAATTTTTTCATTGATGTCAGGAATCACACTTATGCTCAAGTGACTGCAATACTGGAGCCTGTGAGTTGTGTGCTTGATATTTTTTTCCTTAGTAGGAAAAAGTAAGTGGTCACTTGATCAGGTCCTGCCAGAGAAGGTCACTTAGTGGAATGTGAGGTTATCAACCTGGTTTCCTCTGATTTTTGCTAAGAGAGGATTATATTTTCTGGTTTATTAGTATTCTTCAATGCAGTTTGTGGACCTAAGCTTAAAAGTACATGTCCTTCAGTGTTGTTTATTGCACAGCAGAGATTAATCCAGCTGTCATTTAGATCACTACAGTACGTGGAGTGCTGCAGAAGGAAAGCAGTCCTCTCTTTGCAAATGTTATTGCTCAAGATAAGGGTGTAAAAAGCAGATTAGGAGATGACATGTGATGTGTCCTTTCCTCAGTCTGAAAGTACAGGATCATGAGATGAACTTTGCCTGACTGGTTGTGTAGAGAGCGTGCTCACATTTGTAGCTCTTATGGACAAGACTTTGCACAACAGAAGCACGAAATGACTCTCATGAGCTCCTTTCTCAGTCACTGCGTATGTGGAGACCCTTTACCTGTGTCCGATTCTGAGGTAAGCACCTTATTAGACCTGTGGTTTTGCTGCTCTGACCTCAGAGAGGCTGTGTTTAAGGGACAGCTTTACAGAAGCTTCATCGGTACAAGCCAGGGAGTCTCTTTCTCTACTGAATTGCTTATACTACTAAAATTGGTTCTGAGCTAAAATCCTCAGAGAAGCTGAAGCATGTCTGAGTGACAAGTGTGACACCATAGAAATGGGAATTTATGCAAGTGCTCTATTTAGAACAGATTTCATGCTGTAAGTGAAATATGTGACTGTAGAGCAATATATGACATTGTACATTTTTCATACCTTAATTGCAGTAATCATCTGCTAAAATGCTGACTGTTTCATAACTACCTACTAGCTAAAGTGCTTTCAGACGGTGAAATTTATCTTCAGCTGTCTTTCAAACAAAAAGTGAAATCTGCCCACTGTATCAGGTGAGCTTCTAAAAAGGGTCTTCAGAGTTGCACTGGCCTGGTTGAAAATGGTAGATGGAGAAGAAGGTGGCAGAACTTAAGTCCTGTTTCACCGACATCACTGTTAAAGGCAAATTCTGGAATGCGTGTTTTCTTTCAATATGAAAACCTGAAATTCCTTCATTTGGTTTGAAACAGATGAACAAAGTATAGCCAGAAACAAAACTATGCCTCTCTTTTTTAGAATACTTATTAGCTTTGAACATCATCAAAAATGTATTTGGGTAGTCTGAAAATATCCTAATAAAGAAGTAGGCTGCCTTTTTTTTTAACCAACCAACCGAACAAAACCCCAACAGAAAACCAAGCTCAGAATTAGTTCATAATTTGTATGGGAACCTGGGGCAGGGTTCACTTGCTCAGCAATGCTTTGGAGCTTGTCATTCATTCCATCAAGCATTCGTGCAAGCTGACACCCAACCCAGAAACACCCATCTTCCTTTCTCAATTTCTTTTCTGTTCTTCATAGAGGAGCAAGGGAAAGACAAGGAAACACTGAGAACTGGAAATTTAAGGAAAATATGTGTAACAATTTTTTTGTGCAGTATGTTGTTCTCAAAAACCGCAGAGGTTTTGCTAGAAAGGTTTACAGCCAAATGCATTGAAAACTTTAAAAACGTTCCGTGTAACAAGTATTTCAGTTGAGGTTATTTTATTTCCAAACCTGTCGGACCAGTGCAATTATGACACTTGTGGGTACTAACCTATACGAGCCAGATGTGCTGTTAAATAGGAACGACATGATCATTTTCCAAGCTTCCTCTCTAAAAACATATTTTTTTTTCCTGTATTTGTGTTAATGTTATCTCTGGTCCCAGTCCGTATGAATGTAACCTGCCACAGCATACAGAAAATGAGCTGTCCCTTTCCAAGTGGATGAGCTTGCTTGGCCAATTGGCAGATGGCTGAGCAATCTCTATGTCTGACCCAAGTGCGTGTGGGAGTGCGCAGTAGGAGGGAGCATGATTGCCTGTTTGGTATCACCTTACAGCTACTTGGGATCAGCAAGCAGTCACACTGCAGCTGTACTGCTTGTTTTCATCACTGAATAGAGGTTAAGCAGAGGAATATCACAGAATGGTTTGGGTTGGAAGGGACCTTAAAGCTCATCCAGTTCCAACCCCCTGCCATGGGCAGGGATGCCTTTCACTAGATCAGATGGCTCTAAACCCTGTCCAACCTGGCCTTGAACACTGATAGGGATGGGGTAGCCACAGCTTTTCTGGGGAAACCTAGTGTGTCATTACCTTCACAGTGAGGAATTTTTTCTAATATTTGATGTAAATCTACCCTCTTTCAGTTTAAAATTGTTGCCTCATGCCCTGTTGCTACAGAGGCAGGTAAAAAGCCCAGAAACAAAGCATGCTGGTTGACTTACTTTTATTGGTGTTATGTGTAACATCATAGCTGTGCACAGGAACAAGTCCTTTAACACCAGAGCTGTCTTTCCAAGACGCCATTTGTGAATTCAGTGTTTATGTTAGGGCCTGTACATGCTGCTGAGATAACAGGTGAGTTTTCAGTCCTACTAGTCATGTTTGCCTAAGAGGTGCTGCTGGTTAAGTGTTAACCTTACTCAGCAGAAGCATCACGATGTCTTCCCTTTGGAAAGTTACTGTCTTTCTGCATTGTCAGTTGCATTTGTTGTGTTTAAGGTAACTGTTTCTCTTTAGCAATGTTAAGTTGATCTGCCATATGAGAAAATCAGAAATTATTAACTATCAATGATTAGATTATTTGACTTGTTCACATTTAAAAAGGTTGTTTCTGATGAGCACTGGAAGAGGTCTCCATCCCTGGATGAAGAAAAGGCAGACACACAAAAAGTCACACCCAGGAGATGGGGCTCTGGAAAAAGATCTCGGCCCAGGCCTCTCTCAGACTATGGCCAAATGTCGATCAGAAGTTTCTCTATACCAGAAGATGCTGTTGCAGTGGAGTCTCAGATGACAGACTGCACAGATGGAGAAAATCAGCCAGGACTGGCTCCCGTCGGGTCTGCGATCCAAAGCAATACAGTAGGCTGCCACAGAGGGAGAAAAAGAAGACCCATCTCTGTAATAGGTGGGGTCAATTTCTATGGAAGCAGTCCGGCAGAAGAGATTGAAGGTCTGCTGACACAAGTAAGATAAGAGATGTGCTCTCTGCAAACTGCAGAAGACCCTTTCACTTCCTTGTCTCTGTCTTCAGCCTAGAAAATAGAACGGATGCTTCCTCTCTTCCTTCCCTTTTGTCAAGCTGACATCGTGTACTTACTGCTTTCCTGGTCACTAATTACTTTGTCTTGTTGTTAAACAACAAACCAGCATGGAATAAAACTGATACTGACTTTGGGATAATCTTTTCTGTATTGTAAATTAACCTTATTTCTTTCTTGGAATGGTCATTCTGTCTCATAGTGGTATGTAAGATCTTGTCTGTATATAATACACCTGTGTATTTAGTCTCCTTAAAGGATGTAGGGAACGAGGAATGGAGGAATATAAACTGATATGATAATAACACTGTTTATTGATCATTTCAGATTCTCCAAAACATGTGGCCTTAGCTGTTGTGTTCAAAACCTTGGTAGTGGCATAGCAAGGATACTTAAACTAATTAGGACATTGCTTAAGAAAATTGGTGATAAATGATAAATTAATAAAATTAAGAATCTTAAGAAAACTGGCAATATTAATAAAATGTCTGGTTATGTACTACTAAATTGACCTTAAGGAATGAATGGAAGCCTGTAAGAAAATAGCATGTGGTTGAGTTAGCACTTGATCAGTTCCTGTATACTAACCTACCATCTCTTTTGTCTTAGGTGAGAGAGTGATTATTTTTCCCCAAAAATCTTTGAAAACTTTGGGAATATTTGAAAAATGTAATGCTAATTCCTTCTTTGTTGTGTTTTGTTTCGGTCTGATAGCTTGGGTGAGAGAAAAACATTTTCAAACAATATGAAATCACTGGTTTTATAACATAGTGTCGAGACACAGTTCATTACAGAACCATCCCTGATGTTTCTGATTAATAGAAGGCTTATGAACAGTAACAACTGAAAGATAAGACCTAAAGATGAGGTTCTCTGCCATTCATGTGCTGAGGTCTGCCTGTTTAATGTTGAATGTTTATACAAGGTCATTCAGCCTGGCTAATGTGGAGTTGTTGACATAAAATTAAACTCAATTTGCAAATAAAGCAGGGATAGGTCCTCTGATCATAATTAAGCAAATGAATCTAAAGAAAATGTCTTCTAGATAAAGTTACAAGTAAACTTAATATTACCTCCTTTTAACGAGGCTCTTAAGAACTTGGAAGCAGAGGATCATTTAGACAATTTCTTTTGTCTTGTAAAATTATGTTCATTTTATTTAAAAGCAATACATTTATTTTAAGTCAGCAAATGTCCCAGGAAATGGGCACAACTTCCAGCCATAGCATTTCTGGTTGCTCTTTCTCCTTGGGTTTCCCTTGAGATATGTGTTTACAACTCCAGCAGGCATTGCACAGGCTGCTCTCAAAGCAGTTAGATCCCAGAGCATTTGGTCACAGAGTATTTTCATCTTGTAATAAAAATTATAGAGCATGTCTGATCATAACAGAAGCCTGAGAAGTTTCAATACAACAGAGACCAGTAACGTAGTAAAATATTCTCTGTGATGCTGGTAGATATGGTATGCAGTGTTTAAGCAATGTCACTTCAAAGTAGGGGATTTGGCTGTCCCTGTAATTAGCTGGACTACCTGAAGAAACCTAACTTCATACCTGAGTTTTCCTCAGCTGAAGTTCCTGGTAGCTTTACTAATACTGGCTTTTCCTGTGTTCTCTGTAGCCTGTAACACGGCCACCCGTTCCAGCCCACCAGGTACCCCCTTACAAAGCTGTTTCAGCAAGGTTCCGGCCGCTCACCTTTTCACAAAGTACCCCAATTGGCCTGGACCGGGTTGGGAGGAGGCGGCAGATGAGAACATCTAATGGTAAGTTTGCCAAGTCTTTTTAACTTCCTACATCTCAACTTCATGCTCCAGCTTGGTCAGGAAGTGCATTACAGTGTGGAACACAAAAGGTTGCAAACCAAATCGGTGACACAGTAGCACCCAGCTAAGTTTTGTGAGCTCCTCATTAGAAGCTGCTATGTTCATGTAAAACTTGTTTTTCACACCTGTTGACATTACTGTGTTTATTCTTCTGTACCACTTATACGCTCGTATTTTCCACTCTCTATTCACATACTTGCCTGAACATAATAGAATATGAAGGAAGGAGGGTCTAATATGCTTGAGTTCGTACCCACAGTCACACCACACATGTATTTCTAATTTTCTGTTTGCCATGCATTCAGCTTAACTACCTTGATAGTCAAGCCTCGGTAATTAAGAATCTTGTGTCAGAGAACTGTATGCAGGGAGCCCAGCCAGTGTTCTAGTACATAACAGACAGGTTCTTGGAAAACACTGCTTTTTTTAGAAGCACTACCCTTTATCAGACTCTCTGAGGTGCACTGTGCATTTTTGCTGTAATTGTTTACTATTGGAGTACCAGGCTATCTTCAGTTAACAGAAAGTGTTATGTAGTGTTAGTGGAATGTTTCTTGGCAGGTGGGACCAGAAGAGCCTGGGTCAATACCATTTGTGTTTTTTCATACTGCTGTAAACATAATCTGAACAGTTTACTCATGTAAGGCAAGGGTTGGAAATAAAAGCAAAATTTTCACTTTATATACTTCACTGTTAATAGTGAACAAAACATTACTGGGAATCTTCACTCTGCCTCTCTGTGGAGAGAATAAGTAAAGGTGTCTGGATTGGGGCTTGCCATGACTGAAGTAGGAAACAACAAATAGCATTTTCAATGTTTTATTATTAAAACTATACATATGTTTGTACGTATACATATGCCAATACACACACAAGTCAGTACTGGCTTTTATAGTTCTAAGCTAAGTTTAGCAATGATGTTTGACTTCTCAAAAAAATCCCTCAACTACAAATTACTTTATGTAAGAACATGTTAAAACTGGATTTTCCAATCTTCAGTAGAGCATGACAATTTTCTTCAGAAGATGCTCTGCAAGTAACAGACTTGAGAACTTTGAACTACAGCACTGAGATACCTTATATATACTATATTAGTGTTTTCCTTTAATTTATATTGTAGTAAAATATTGGGAACTAGTTTGAAAACCATGGCTAGAATGTGTCCTTGCTGTATGTATCTCAGTATACTTAATGATTCAGACTAGACATCAAGGTAAATTAACATCTAACGCTGTGACTTTTGCTGATATTACATACTATCTCAGTTCCTGATTCCAGAAGAGAATAACACTCAAAGAATACCAGGTTTGTCATGAGCTAGTTTTGGAAAAAAGAGACTCTTAAAGTATCACAGAGAAGGATGTATCTTTCTATATTTAGTTCTCCTTTCCATTTTATGTTTGGAAACCACATGAAATACTACTAGTTACTTAGACAACTGCCTGAGAGCATTCCAGGCATTTAGCTTTTGAATAATCGGCCTCCTAAACATAAGCACCAGGATGACAAATACAAAAAGCAAGATTCTGTCCACTTTTGAAGACAATGAAGCCAAAGCAATATTGGTTATTCTAGATGTCACTTTTATGGTTCATTGCAATAAATATAAAAGTTGAGCAGGAAAACCTTCTGAAATCAAAGCCTTGAGGACAAGTGGGAATATCATCGACTTTGCATTTTGAAAGCAGTTGCAAAGATCTGTTAAGTAGCTCCAGCAAAAAATAATGACGTGACTGCTGTCACACATTCTGATTGCTTTCCTTTTTCTCTTAAATTCACAAGGCGTTTCCTTGTCTCTGAACATGTGAGAGTTTTTTGTTTGCTCATGTACAGTGAAATTTGATAGCACAAAAGCCCTTTATTATAGAAAGAAATTCTAAACGCAAGCACTGCAAACCAGTGATGTCTTTTTTTAGCTACTTGCTAAAGCCTAATATGTTGCATGTCTACTTTTATAACAGTGGGATATAGAATTGGAGATGTACATTTTTAGAAAAACAACAGTTACAAGACAGTAAATTGTCATACTGTAGGAGACAGAGTAACAACCAGCCAAGATATAAGGGAAACTTCCCTTGGGACTTACACTGCTACTCTTCCTCTAGAACAATTTTTATAATATCTTAAAAACCAATCAATTTTTTTGCATATTGTGGTGTGCAACTTGAATTTGGCTAATTTAATTGAGCTCCTTTAAATGGGCTCAGGTCTGAGTAGATGGGGTGGGATTCAGCTCAAGTCTAAGTCACCTAAATTTAGTCTAAATGTAGGTAACTACATAAGAGTTAAACATTAGAACACACATTAGAGACACTAGAGGACTAGTTACCCGCCCCAGGGTCCAGTGCTGTGTGGGGTACCTGAGCATCTGCCTGCAGCTGGCAGAAATGACAGAGGACCTATGGGAGAACTATTCCTTTCTTCAGTTACAGCTGAAGGCCAGCAGGATATCCAAAATACTTTAAATGGCACTAAACATCTACATTTAAACAACTGATCTCAGGTGTTCTAGCCATTGCAGTCAATGAAAGAGTAGAATCTGCCTTTGGATGCAGGATATTGCTCTCTGAGCTGAAGCATAACCAGTATATAACCATTGTGCAAGCTATATAGAAATAAGAGAAAATACTGTACCAGTAAAAAAGGGTATCTAATGCATTAAAGAAAATAAGAACCAAATCAGATAAGCAAATTGGTTATGTCATCAAGTGTCACAGGATCCATGAACTGGAATGCCATGCCTAAACGAGAAATAATATAGTGACAGAATTACATTATGAACCACTTGAGATCACCAGGGCAGTGACAGCAAATGTGACAAACCAAGGAACCAGAGAAGTTTCAAAGGCAGCAAGCACAGTCATAAAAGATTTAAATTGCTGTGGTGTGGGTTAAGCGTTGTTCTTGAATTGTTCCTGAGCTGTGTGCAGGATCACACATAAGAGCTACTCTGTAAGAGTGGGATGTGTCTCTATGGATTCTCCAGCTAATCTAGGTGACCTTGGCTGGAAGAAACAGATAATTTAAGGTGCTCTTCATTGGCCAAATACAGACAGATAACGAATCTTGGCTGCTGGGTCCATAGTGCACTCTGAGCAAATATCCTTGCAGGAGTGAGAACAGTAAAAAGACCTTAAATGGTATGTGCTTTAATTTTAAAAAGGGAAAGTGAATAAAAGTGTGAAGTCATTTATGTAACAAAGGAGTTTAAAGGAGCAGAAAAAGGTGTTGAATGCTTGCAGGCAGCATGGAGAGTATTCAAGGACAGCACAGGAGATGCTTAGAGCAAATTCATGTCACCTGTCAAAATAGAATTTGGAAACACCGGAAAAGGGTTCTGTCATTAAACACATGGAAAAGGAATCTGTCAGAAGAAAAAAGGGCATCTTTCAGATTGTTGAATTGCATCCAAATAGAAAAAACCCAAACCTGTAACAATTTTGATGCAAAGCTACAGGAATGTAGAAACAGTTTGCTAAAGATATAAGAAGAAAGATCCCCTATGCTTTAACAAGTGAGTAAGTGCTAAGTAAAGGAGAGGAGGAAAGTGGTTGGTTTCTGTAAGAAGAGCGCTTATGAGTGGAGCCAGATGTTTGTGTATTCACAAATAATGCGGGAAGGGAGGTACAGAATGAAATTATGATTCTTGCTTGTGTGTAAATTATTCATGATAGTAGAAGCACAAGCTGTTTGAACAGAGTTGCAGGAGGATTTCACAATGCTGAGGCAAAATGCACTGCACTGGCAGCATGTGAATTCGGTGTTGGTAAAGGCAAGGTAGTGCACACGGAGGAACATGAGTCTGGTATACTTGCAGAGGAATGAACTTTGAGCTGGGTATTGTCATGAAGAGATCTTGCAATCCTAACAGACAATTAAAGTGTCAGTTCAGTGCATAGTAACAGTCAAAACAGTAAATAAAAGGGCAAGAATTTGTAGGAAGGGAATAGAGGACAAAACAGAAAGCCCAATTGTGCCACTGGTGTGGCATGTGGGAGCCATCTCCCTGTTGTTCCTTTCCACTTCAAAAGGCATCTTTTACAGGCAGCAATATAAAGGCAAAAGGACAAGAAAACCTACTCAGTTCCTCTGTGTGAGGAATGACGGCTCTGCAGCTTGGCAAAAAGGGCAGTAGAGGAATAAAAGTCTGATTGGCATTGGAAAAGTTAACAGATAATAGTTACTGTTTCCAATAATGTAATTAATAACCGAAGGGCATCAGATGAAATAATGAGATAGCAAGTTCAAAATAAAAGGCGGTTTTCACACTAGGAAAAATTAAACAATGAAAGTAATTGCTACACCTGATATTTCACATCCCAAAAGTTTACAGAAATTCAAAAAGGGGTTTGAAAAATTTGGTTCATTAAACACAAAGATATCACTTCTGCCCCAGGAGGGATCGACTGATCTGCAGATAGCTGAAACTTAAGGAAGTACATCAGAGGAAGGCCATTACACGGCTCATCTATCTTTATGTTCTTCCCTGGACATCTACTAGCTGCTGTGAGAGCAGGGGGTGTGGGTACCTTTGGTTGCTCCAGGGTGGAGGGTCCTGTGGTGCCAGAGGAGTATCTAGACATGGATGTTCTTGAGGTGGGTAAACTAGCTGTTAGTGTTAATATGTGCTACCCACAGCCTTTTCAGAGTGCCCTGGGCAGTGGGTAAGTGAGCTCAGCATGCACTTGGACACGGTCACTGTGGGCTGCCACTACAAAGGACAGCCTGTGCCACCTCCTGTCCCTGCCTGATCCCTTGAGGAAACGAGGTCTCCACCAGCTCAGCCCAAATGAGTACTTTTGTGGTGGTTCAGTTGGTGGCTGCACAGTTGGTAGATGAAGAGATCCACCCTCCCCAGCAGCATCCATGGTGGTATTGGGTTAGTCACCAGGCAAAAGCTGTTCTGTTTCGCAGAGTTCAAACCAAATGACTGTTCTTCAAAGATCATTTTTAATGCATCTTCAAGAAGAGCTGTGTGGGATTTGAGCTCATTTTCCTTTGGCAGTTCAGCTGGTTTTCCCTTGTGGGTAAGAGTTTGACATGGCTTGTGCTCTGGCTCATTAAAAGTGTGAAGCCTTCACTTGCAGGTCCCATGATCATAGAATCATAGAGTGGTTTGAGTTGGAAGGGACCTTAAAGATCATCAGCACTTCAATGTTACTTCTATTTGCTGGGTTGTTTGGGGTTTTTTTTACCGATTTGTGCTCAGAAAACTGTGTATAAACATAGTATGTAGTAGCTTCTTTTTACTGTGCTATCCAACAAGTGTTCTTGCAGCAAGAAAAAATAGGGGTAGTCAGAAGAGGATTCCCACCAGCCTCCTGTAGTGCAGCCCAGTCTGGACTCTTGTAGGAAGATGGCATTAGCATTGCAGGGCGATGTTTGGCCTTTCCTTCTCGGTAGAGGCAGCACTAGAGGAACCCATGTGATTTCAGTGGGTGTTGAGAGGTCACTGTGTGCAGAAATGCCTCCAGAGTTTTCTGAACACATCCCTGGGGAGGCAGTCCTGTTACAGAACAGGCTCAGATGAGCAATGCAGTTTGCAGGTAAAGAGTGAGCCATAAAGATTATGGAGCTTTCCAAGACGTAAATGCAGTGCTGTGTACAAGTACAGACTGCAGTAGGTTTTGCACTCTGCTGATGGGAGTAGCTCCTGTCTTTGCTTCCAGTGCATGAACAGATCCAGCAGAACAACACAGGTGTGAGGGTGGTAAATGCTGGCCCATGGTGAATGAATGAGATTGTGCTCTGGCTGGGTCAGTCTCAGTGAAAGCTGGACTATTTGGGTGCTTTCCTGCTTCATCCCCTGTTTTCTGGAGCAGCTGAATTAAGTTTGTAGTTTCAGGAAGAAAATGTCTCTGTTCTCCTCTCTGCTCCTGGGAGCAGTCTGCTGCAGCCTTAACACTTTAGCTGCTTGTGCCCTAAATAATGGTACAGCATTTGCCTGTGAAGCAAGAGAAGTTTTAATAACTATGCAAAAAGTACCCTCATTGTTTGCTTCTGCTGGAATTTTAACCCGTATAATATAACACAGAGAGACCAATACTCGTAACAGTGTTGTAACACAAGGAACTCCCAGCTCCCGTCCAAACAGTCCTTCCCTTTGAATTGCAGTCATTTGAATATAGATTGAAATCACATTAAGCTGCTGTAATGAAAAACAAATGCACTCCTTGGCTGGCTGCGTTCGAGACGCTGGGGCTCTGTGGGAGCGGCACAGGCGGCTGCAGGCACAGCGCCGGGGCCCAGCAGCCGGGGTTTTGTTTCCTTTCTGGAACTTCCTCCCTAAGGGCACCCCATGATTTCAGCGCGCCGCTGGCAGCTCCCGGCTGGGCTCGGCCGCGCAGGCACTGCCGGCATCCCGGCGCACCGCGCTGTGCCTGCCCGCTGCGGGTAGCTCCGAGCCTTTTGTCGTCCTCCGCCAGCCCTCCAGGACCCAACATCACCTGTTAGAGGTCAGACCCTTGCCTGGGGTTGAGGCTGACTGCAGTATGGTAGCGCGGGGGGGAATGGCCCGGTTTTGGAGTCTGGAGAGCCTTCAGATGGGTACGTATGAGGATAACATGCTCTCTCGCGTGCTGATTTTACAGTGTTTTTAGAGTGAACTGGTAAACTGTGGCAGGCAGGGTCCTGATTCTGATCGTGCTTATACCGTGTGTCACCCACAAGAGCCTGCAGCTTTACAGTGGTGGCAAAGCCGCTAGGAGATCAGAATCAGTCCCAGGCTGTTAAGTTTTTGCATCCTGTTGGTGCGATCCGAAAGCCCACCCCTACCTCTGATATTTCTGTCTGTAAACAATAGAGGACTAGATGGAGAATGCAAAAGCCTGATTTTGAAGACAATGTAAACTTGTTGGTTTGGTACAGAATAATGAACAGTTAGTTATCGGTCCCCAGATAACTCATCTGGAGCCAAGTGAATTAGGTTATTTTGGTGTGCTCTTGTTACTGGAACAAACCATCAGGCAGTACTGATAGTACAGCAGGGATGTATAAAGGATCACTGGGATTAATTTTTTGGTGTTGCTTTATAGGCTGAAAATTGATGCAATGCATTATTTATTTGCAGGTTGGGTTTTTTTATAAAGCAGTTTCAGTAAGTTTCACAAGATGTGTTTTAAAAGTTTTTCAGCACTCACATATGAGTCTGTAGGGAAAAAAGAATCTTATTTTTTTAAATAGAGATCCTGCATCCTTTCTGGTTAGGCAGATTATACCATTAATGTGAGTTTATATTTAAAATTCTAGGGAGTAGAACAGAACAGTCAAATAGGTATGTTCTGTTACATCAAGGCTATGCTGTATTTTTCCACTTTTGAAGGAAAGAAAAATCTTACAAGTCTTTTAGTGAATCTGTGCTGTAATCAGTTGTGATGTCTCTTACGAATTAATACCCAAATGACCAAAGATGCTAATGATGGTGTAAGTGCCCATAAGGAGGGGGTTAAGGTGTTTCTCCCTGTAAGGTAAATAATGGATAGGCAGTGGTGTGCCTGTTTGTTATGTAGATGTTAACATCTTTCTGACAATGCCCTTGTATAACTTCTGTGGAAGAAATACGCAAATTATTTTGATGGCATGACAGGTAACAAAAACATTCAAGACTAGCGCAAAATTAAGTTGGTACTTTGTGGGACACATGCACCTAAGACAAGTTAGGGATAAAAATTTGCATTTTGGGTCTAAAGTAATCAGTTTGGTCAATTGCTGTACTGTTTGAGATTCATTCTGAACTGAATTGAGGCTGACACTGGTTGTGCCAGGGTAAGTTGTTGTGTGATGTGTGGTGGTGATTTGGTGGGGCCATGTAAAGCTCGTGAAAGAAGCATCATGTCTGGAAATTGTTTTAATTTAATGCACTCAAGCATTGGACCACTGGTCATGAACACTCCTTGGTTATCAGCTCATCCCCTGCTCTGTTTGACATTACACCTGGCTTTGAAAGGCAAACCTACTCTGAAAGGGCCTAGCACTGAGCAGTGTGGGCATGGGTCAGTCAGTATTACTTGGTCCTGAGGTCAGACCCCAGTCCTCTTCATCTGCCAGAACAGAGATGTTCACCAGAAGGATCTACCACCCAGTGATGTACCCCAAATGGGTTTTACATAGTAACTGCAGACTTACATGTGCAGAGTGACAGTCACATGGCATTTCCTTTGGTTTATATGGATGTGTCATAAGATGAAGCCCATCTTAGTTCTGGTGTCTATTTCCTTACAAAGCTGCTTCTTTGGTCAGAAGATGCACCACTGTCAAACCAAGACTGTCTTTGTGATTTGAAGCAATTTGAACAAGTGTTTTCTCAGGCAGTCCAGGCTCTCTGTCCCCCTGGGGGATACCCTGCAGATACCTTGGTGCTGCCGAAGCCTTCCCCAGCATGTGAGAGAAGTGGTGGTAGCCGGCTCAGAGGAGCATTGGGGTTTTGGGATCCTGCAGGGATGTGACAATGTGACAGCACCCAGCCTGGGACTGACAGTAGCCCCCTCTGCCTGCCCATTGGAGCTCTCTGATCTGCCACATGGGAAATGGCATTGAGACCTCCCAGCTGATTCATGTCATTTGAGATTTCCTCTGGGTAAAAAAATAACAAATAATGGTTGTAGTTCTGGTTTTTGCACACAAAAAGGAGAATTTCTAAGTTTCATCAGAGAAATTTCCAAAAAAGAGTGAAAAGTATTCAGTGGTGGAAAAGCGTTTTTCCTGAGAGCTCTGCTGTCCTTCGCTTGTGCTGTTATTGTTATATTATGACAACAAAAGCAACATCTCAGCGATTCCTCCTGCATTGTTTTTTTGGAGGCATCATAAAAATGATGAAGCAAACAGCTGTTGCATCTTTGTTTTAGTTGCTGCAGATGGTGGGACTGAATCTTCAGCCTTAGTGGATGACAATGGCAGTGAGGAAGATTACAGTTACGAGGAGCTCTGCCAAGCCACTCCCAGGTACCTGCAGCCCGGAGGGGAACAGCTAGCAATTAATGAGGTAACATCCTGGGCTTTGCATTGCTGTAATGATGGGGATGGGGGTGTTTTCCACAGATCTGATATTTCATATTAATAAAAACTGGAGTGGCAATAGCCAGTGTAGCGAAGAATCCAGCAGCCATGGTGTCCTGTCTCTGTCAGTGCCAGTGGACACAGTGACTAGTACTTCATTGGGAGTGTAATTTGTTAGCCTATGTAACTGCTCTGGATTAGGACTCTTAATTGTTCGCCCTAATAAATATATGCCTGGATTTCTGAAAATGCAGAATTTTAGTTTTATCCTGTAATATCAGGAGTAATCATGGGCACTCTATGGAGGTGTTTTGATCTTTTACTAGTTCACAAACAGTTTGTTGTTTATCACTTGTCCTTCACAACCTCATTTTCTTCCCATCTCAGCTGATAAGTGATGGCAGCATTGTCTATGCAGAAGCTCTCTGGGATCATGTGACTATGGATGATCAAGAGCTGGGCTTCAAAGCTGGAGATGTCATTAGAGTTCTAGAAGCTTCCAACAAAGACTGGTGGTGGGGAAGAAATGAGGATAAGGAAGCCTGGTTTCCAGCAAGCTTTGTCAGGGTGAGTAATTGTCTTACAGAAGTGATTCTCTGCATCTTGGTATCTGAACATCAGTGGTGTAACTTCTAATGACTTCACAAGGAAAAAAGCCGTAGAGAATCACACCCCAAGATTCCTTAGCTCCTTTCACACCTTTTAATCTGGCATCTTCCTTTGTGTGGTCCTTTTGTAACCGAAGGAATTTCTCAAGCAGAAATGAGGGCAGCAGAAAGTTCAATTGGGAGCAATCAGTCTATACAGAAAGCACACATCATCTTTCACAGGCGAGTGAGGAAAGCTATGCTGCAGGGATTTCTTGGTAAAATAGGGCTTAATTTATTATCACAACATTCTGTAGGAATCTGGTTCACAGTCTGAACTCACCAATTAGAACTCGGCCAGATTAATGACAGTGTAACTCTTGAGTTTCATAAAGTTGAACCATGTTTTAGAGATTAATGTAAAATACTTTTTGAGAACCTGTAATGAAGCTTGAGCTATACTGGATAAAGTTCGACATAAAGCACAAGAGGTGGTTCCTGTCTTTGCCTTTCGTTGCTCTCCAGCCAACATGGGCAATCAAACAAAGTCAAAAAAGGAGGTGCTGTTATCCATACTGTGTAGGTGGGGAATTGGGGCAAAGAGAGACTAGTTAAGAGTGTTTGAGTTTCCTACTTTTGTAATTTTTACTCGTATGCTGGCTTGGCTAAACTAACACATAAACTATGAATGAGGGTCAGAAATAAGTTCAAGTCTGAAAAATAACAGGCAACTCATTTCCATGGCAGGTCGTCTCTTGACTGTAAGACATTTGTAACCGTTTTAGCACCTTTTGTAAAAGTTTACTGCTTTACTGTAGATTGCTTTGTTTGTTTTGGCCACAGCTGCGAGTTAATCAGGAAGAAGTGCCAGAAAATGGTAGTTGTATCCAGGATGAAGAACAAGATGCAGATACTAGCAAGCATCGCCAGAAAGCAGCTGAAAACAAGGATCAGATGAGAACCAATGTTATACAGGAAATTATGAACACCGAACGAGTCTATATCAAGCATCTCAAGGACATCTGTGAGGTACATGCTTTTACCTAAGGGCATTCTTCCCTAGTGTGAATAAAATATTCCATATAAGTTGGAAACAGGAGTAATTTCTTATATGAGACTATTCCCAGTTGCTCTTCTGAGGCTGTCAGTCAGACCCTTCTTGTGCCCTCTAACAGATTTCCTCCCTGCTGACTGCCACAAGGCACCACTTACCTTTAAAAAAACCCCAAACATTCCACTTTTGGTGTGGAAAAAGTGCTTTGCTTGCCTGACCACTATTTCCAGAATAATGAGAGAAGGAAGTCAAGTTTATTTAGAACTTTTTGCCACTTGGTTTAGGTAGAAAACTCTCAGTAACTTAAATAAAATCAATTACAGTTCAACTTTCTGAAAGTAACTTTTTTGTTGGAGGCCTGCACTTAGACAAAAAGCTACTTGATACTTTTCACTGAAGATTGCCTTTTCTTGTGTGGACTGTGATGCATTTGACCTGTATTTGACTTATATTTGTGGTTAGCATCTGGAAGGGTGCTAAGCAACCTACCAAAATATTCTTTGGACCCTTAGTTTTCGAAGTCTCTCTGTATTTGTCTGTTGTCATCCTTTAGTCCATCACTCACCTTTAGATTCTTTCACTGACAACAAAACAGACAAGACAGCAGTGGGTTTTGGTTTTGTTTCGGTGTTAGATCAGGCTTTTTTCATGCATTTTGAAGAAAGAAAAAAGGGAAAACAAAAAGACAAAAATTGGTTGCTAATGGGCTAATTTTAAAACATTAAGTACAGGTTTTGTCATTTAGATTTGCTGTTTACTTAGGCTAGTGAGCTTGACTGTGTGCCTGAAAGATCAGGGAGAAATTTTTACATGCAGCTGTGTTGCTGCCACAGTTCTCTGACATTGTTCACTGACTGCATGAGTTCTAGGACGTGACTTTCATATATTACTGGCCTATTAATTCTTATACTGATATTATTAATTATCTTTTTCTAATACATATATTCCATACCTCTTTTTAAAAAGCTGGCATACCTCTGAGTTTAGTCCAAGAGAGAAAACACACATTTTCCAAGTAGAAAAGTGATGCTCCATATTCAACATCTGGAGTAGAGATGGTCTGCTTCCCTCAGACTGAACCCCC
>JBCJKH010055652.1:5216-23813 GCA_039877255.1 Loriculus beryllinus | reverse complement strand
TGCGTAATTATATTAATTACCATGTGGAGGTCACCCTGCTCTGTGGAAGCATATGAGAAATCTCAGTATATAACTTCTGTTTGATGGTCAGTGTAAGGCGTCATACACATGAGGAGATAGATTCAAAACCGTAGCTGCGATTATAATTGGAGTTTGTGGCTCCCAAGGGCATCCTGCTCAGAATTAACTAAAAATAACAAAAGCATAAGAATTGATAGTAGAAAATCAGTTACCAAGATGTATTTGCAGAGGCAGCACAAAGCGATGCAAATTTTCTCACAGAGCTACAGTCATTTATTAGAGAAGTTTAACCAAAGTTATTGATAGTTAGTATTTACATACTCCAAAGGTATCCACCCACCTTTGCCTCTCTCTAATAGCATTTATGCACATAAAAAGAACAAATTAAAGAGGATCATTCCCAGAGAGGTGTACAATTTTTAAAGGAATTCACAGAGACAAGCTTGATGTGTTTTGATGCAACATGTACCCGGGGGCTTTCAGGCTCTGCTGTATATTAGCTGCAGAAATCATTTAGTTGTGTGTAATGTTTTCTATGGACTTGTACAACATTCATTTCAAAGTAGTTGTAATTATAGATATGTCTTTTGAGAGGATCTCTTTTCCTCAATGCTGACCATTTGTTCAGGTAGTAAATGTAATCATGACATTACTGCTCAGGTCATACTTCTTTGCATATTTTAATCAACTATTTTCTGTTATCATTTTTCATATTTCATCTTGAAAGATTTTTTCCTATGATTTGTAGCTACACAAATGAGTCTCCAAGGATAAGGGAGGCCAAGTTGTTGTGTCATTTACAGTCCAAGGAATTTGAGTTCCAAATTTCCAGTTTCATCTGATGACAGTTTATTCTTGCTTGTGAAGCTTTCCATTTCTTGTATTCAGACTGTGCAAAAAGGACTGTAGGAATCGTTTGAAGATTAGAGTAGAGGAGACAAATAAATCAAACCCAGAGATCTTAGTTATGTCTACAAAGTGGAAAGCCTTCTTATCACAGGCATCTGTAATAAAAGATACTTTCATTAAGAAAACCTCTCTTTGAATGAAAGCTTCATTTTCTTAACAAAAACAAGTGAAAACACACACACACAAAAACACCGTTTCTTTCAGCCTCTGTGCCCTTCTCTGGATTTTGTCACATCTCAGATTAAATCATCCCTTTAATCCCCAGTTTGAACCTACCTCCTTTAAGCCTGGGTAACCCTGAGAAGCTCAAGGCCAATCCTTGTGCATTTGGTACACCATTTGAATGCTGCAGTCTTAAAAAGAATACAATTTTTTTCTCATCACTGTTTTTTCCCTGACTTTGGTAAGCGTGGAAAACTAATGCAGAACTTGGTAGAGCTCCATCTACAGCCAATGGGGTAAGAGTCCAACAAGGCACAAAATTCCAGCAACAGAACCTAATCTAGCTCATTATTTATGATATATTTTGTTGTTTTCACTTTTCTGTGTTGCTTAAACAGTCTTTAATTGCTTTAGTGTGCTTGTGGCTACAAAGCTCACTTTCTATAGCAGTGTAGTCAAAAGAGTTCATTCTAGCTGTCCTGACATGAGTTTAAGCAAACCGAAATGTGTGTTGAAGGGTGGGGTGGAGCAGCACACAACCTGAGAGCACGGGAGTAGGTAATAATAGTTATGGGATGGATTTTTCTTTGCTTAAACTGGTTGGTTATGTGACCCTAGGGAAGTCAGAAGACTTTGTATTGCTCTGTCTGCCCTCTGCATAATGGTATGGCACCTCTCAAAAAGCATGGGGTCGTGGCTAAAAAACCATGGAAAGCGTTACTTTATAAAGCATGGCAGACACTCAGATCTTTGTTGTCCTTGCTGTGCTCTTAGTGATTAGCACTCAGATTTTATTTGCGTGCCGACTTGATTCTGTTCTTAATTCTTAGGGTATCTCTAAAGATTTTTAAATGCTTGGGTTTTCCTACCCCATTTTAGCCGTCATCCACAGCATAGGGGATACTTTATTTCATGCAACTCATTTGTTTTATTTGAAGGAAAATTATATATTATTTTAGTTTAGGCAGTGTCTATTTTGACACCTCTGTCTTGCATTCAGTACTCAAATCACACAGTTACAGTTTCTGAGTATGCACACAAACATATTATAAAGGAAAAGATGAAAGACTATGGTTATAACTTCATTGCTATTGTGTTTTTTCACTGTAGGTGTTTCTCGTTCAACTACTGTTAAATTTACTCACAGCAAAATTGATAAAAAGATGGTGTGAAATTTCCCTAGTGTACATTCAGTTTGAGTTTTCTCTATGCAATTTACAAACACTAAACAAAACTATTCTAGCATGCAAAAATACTACATCCTATTCTTGAATGTTTTTGAAGCAAAATGTAGCTATTGAATTTAGCCTCATATGTTTAATTAAAAAATGTACACAGTCAGCTTCATGGGAAGGTTCATTTTCAAGTTGAAGTTGGTTCCAAACTTTAAATTTTTCTCTTTGTATAGCTATATATATATATGGGAGTTAGCCTTGAAATCTGGAACACTTTGTTTTAATCAAGAGATCAATTACTGTGCTAAAAATGCAGCTTGACATATTAGCCAGCTTGAAGAGAATGGAAACTTAAGCTATCTTCTCTCCCACCACCAGCCAGATGTTCAGGTCTTCACCTTTTGATCCCCTGAGCCAGGGTTCAGGAATTCTGAACTCTCTGCCAAACTACAACTCAGTGTGCTGACTCTATAGTAGTAATTTATATGTACTCTTAGTATGGCTATACTTTAGTGTCTTTAGACCCTTCTGTTGATAGCTTCATCTCTACTTTTTAAGTTTTTAATAGAAATTAATCTTTTCAGGATATTACCTTTTATTTATGAGGGAAGATACTTCTCCAAAACTCCATTATTTAAAAAAATAAAAATACTAAAATACTGGAAAGAAACTGTCAAGTTCTTTCTTTACTGTGTAATACCTCTCCATCCCTTCACATACACCAGTGCCCATCCTCAGTCTCACTGCAAGTGGTTCCTGCTCCACAAATTTAAAGACAACAGAGCAGAGCAACCAGTTGCATTCCTCAGGCCAGTCCCTTTATTTCTCCATTGTTGAAGTGCAAAGGAGCAGTACAAGTATCTTGGATTCTATGGAGGTGCCTGAAATTTGGACCTCCCTGCCATCCCAAGCAGGGGAGCCTGGAGCTTTATGCATGGATTAAATCTATAGTCGTTCAGCACATGGCTGAGGACTTGATTATTTATCAACAAGTGTTTGTTCCTAGTACCTTGCTGAAGGGATGTCTACCATAAGTAAAACGATCCATGATCCCAGTGTCAGTGTACTCTGTACCCTGTCTGCCTCCTTCTGAGGCACACAGTTACCTAGAACAGAATTGCTTTTATTAAATTTACAAAACTAGGACAGTGGAGCAATTTGTTGAATGAGATAACTTGGAACACTGCTGCTTCACCTCTTCAGTGAAAAATGTAATATGTGAATTATATGCTCTGTGGTTCTGGGGTAGCTTGTCTAGATCTTATGTCAAGCCTGACTTAATACTAGCAGTGTTCTTAGTATGTCCAGGATAAATACATATATATATATACACATAGTGACAACCAAAAGAACCCATTTAAGAAAAGCTGTTCCAGGTTTTATGGATAAGAAACTGTAACTTGCAGATGGTTGCAACATACAGGTAAAATAGGGGACAGAAAGAAGAAATATGATGCAACTAGACCACACCACCACCACCACTAGACATGCTACACCAGTTAGTGGCGCTGGAGCTTTTGATGCGCGCTTAGCTTCCCTGTTATCCATGTCCACTGATATCTTTCATCCCATCCCAAAGAAAAGCTTTTGGGTTTAGTGTGTGTAGGGTGCGTGGTTTGGAATAAAGGCCTTCTGAGGTCCTGCCTCCTCTACCAGGGTAGTTATCTGGAATACCTGGTCTCACGTGTGCATGTAAGGCCAAGCTGAAAAGCATGTAGCTCAGGAGTTGTATAAATTAAGAGCTTGGGAATGATTAAAAGGCAGAGAGGAAGGGATGGTGTTGCAACTTATACTAAACTCTTTCTCTTTTTCTTGCAAAAGGATTTGTGCATAGCAAAGAGGTATGATTTGCCATATGTTAATGTTACTCCACTTTGCTTTAAGTTTGATACCTGTCAAAATTCTTTATTTTTACAGTTTTTGTCTGCTCTTTCCTTAAGAAACCAGATCTCTTTGGAAGTGTGAGAAATACTTTTATGTTAAATGTGTCATGAAGGGACTAAAGGGAAATCCTAAAGCCGTTATGTTTCATGGAAAAGCTTTCACGTATTATTTCTATAAAAGCCTTTGACTCAGTGCTGTTTCAAGTACTGAAATTGACTTCTAGCAATATGACTCTCATGGGTACAATATTTTTGTAAACATTAATATATAATAGAAGGAGAAATGGGATTAAACTTGTCTCTCTAAGTAGAAAAAATGCAATATTGAAGAGGTTGGTGAAGCCACTGAAACCAACTATATTTTATGGTATGTGATATAAAATATGAACATTCCTGAATGAACATGTTTGTCACTTATAAACCAACATTATTTATATTCATAGATTTTTAATCTTACTGCTTGAATGTTTTGTCTTCTAAGTGGTCCATTGCATCAGTGTTATGCTATGGACACTGTTTAAATTCTTTTCTCCCTTTTTTGTTAAAAATTTAAGCTATAATGAAGTTTATTATTTTCAGAGTAAATAATTACATAGCATATTATAACATCCAGAAATACAGCATTCTTTTAGTTTATTAAATCTTCTTGGCTGGTATTTGAATTGAGAATCATACTCTTTATTACTACACAGTGGAACAATTTTAATTGCTCCCTTGAACATTACAATATTTCCAAGCATGAAAAAACACCATAACAGATACCAGAGTAAGTCTGTGCTATTTCAGTCACTTTTCCCATTTGGCAGTGAAAATCATATGTTTAAAAAGACAGAAGATGCAGTCATGTAAAAATAATTTTTAAAAGCTACTGCTGGCATATTATGGAATGAAAATAAAGGAATTCCTGTGAGGATATGGTCTACTTTGTTCTGCAGAAAGAGAAAAATACTAGGCAAAGCATCTGAATTAGGAAATCCTCCAATAAACTTTTAAAAGCTATTCATTAAATGTCATGCGCCATGTACAAGAGTATATTCAATCGAAATGGGAGTGTTATCATCAAAATCATCTAAATGACAATAAAACAATGTTTTTTGTTCTGATTAAGAATGTTTTAAGATAAAAATATGCAAGAGAAAGGAATAATCAAATCCTAATTCTAAACCTAATCCTTAGGATTAGAATTGGAATAATTTAGGTCCATGATTTTCAGATTTAGTTTCCTTACATTGTCTATTACTCCTGCTGGGAGTAAGAACATTAAAGAAAGATCTGTCTTATTTTAATATTGATTCTTACTAAAGAAAAAAAGGCATAGCTTTCCTGTTCCTCTATATTGTAGTGATACATTTCTCAATAGAATTAGTGTTCTTTTCATGCCTGGGTGGAGGAGCTGAATTATGAGCATCCTTTAAGGTACAAATACTAATTTCTAAGCCTGAAACGTGCAGCATTTCCCTAGTAGCATTGTGTCCCAGAGAAGTTATCCAGGAAAGTGAGGCACAGTTTCTCAATGCCCAAAGATTCTTACTGCATTATTTTTTAAGACTGAAAGAAAAAGCTAAAATTAAATTAACTTTATGTTGCTTAGCAATATACACAGCACTGCAGCTGTAGCAGATTCAAGTTCAGATTTGTTGCTTGTGCTCATTATGTTGTGTGGCTCTCCGAGCTGTTATAAGCTATTAATCCTTGAAGTCCTTTGTGCATGTATAGACATCAAGAAGCCATATGTTACTAAAAAGTAGTCCTAATATCTCTGAGTCAAGGTCTTGGCTTGTTTCACTGAGATGGGAGCCTGAAAGTCCAGTTTAAGGCTGCTTCACCTAAAAATTATGCAAGTTTCTGCTTTTGCTTTGTCACTCAGAAAATTGTTGTGGCTGAAGGTGCGTGATTATGCCTGTATCTGTCAAAGATATGTGCTGCATTTTGGTCATCGGTGGTGAATATTGGACTTAGCATGAAACAAAGAATCAGCAATTCCAGTATTCTTTCTGCTGTTTTCTTAGGAACTTTTTAGGAGTTGTTTGAGCAACAAGGAGTGCCAGGCTTTGGGGGTTCAGCTGCTCTTCGTAGTCTAATGGTTCTGCATCTCATATGGACAAAGTTGTCTCTTTCTGTAGTGGGAAAGTGAAACTTCAGTCTTTCCTCTCAGACATGCATGTGAGCATGTGGATTAGTCCATTGGCTAGATTCAAACTTCATTATACTCAACAGGAAAGAATCTGATTGTCTTTAGATCAGCCTATTAGGAAAACCACTTGAAAATATGGGTGTACTGTGTGGCAAATGATCTGTTGAAGTCAGTATGTTTTTTGCCTTTACTAAAGTGCTTTAATGAGAGACCATATTCAGTGTTACGCTAGTAAGAAAACAGTGCGCAGCAATTTCATGAATGTATTCTGGGATTTATTTTCCTTTAAAAAGTGAAATTTATTTTTAAGTCCTGAAACGAATATGGAAATCTATCTCTCTTTTGATAAAAAAGGCTGCCCCATGGTGCCAGAATGGTAGCAGCTCCAATACCCTTCAATGGCTTGGTCAAAATGGCACTCTGCATGTGAAAAATACTGTGCTGGGATACCCCTCCTGCTAATCTGCATAGAAGAACAGTGGTAAAATTAATGGTCAAAAAAAATCTAGTGCATGAGGTGATGAGTTTACCCAACTTATTAACATGATCAAATTTCTACTGATCGTATACTCAGTGCAGGCATATGGAACACTGGTCATTAAATACGAATCAGAATAATATTTTTCTAAAACAGATCTTTCTATAATGTGATAACCTCAACAACTTTATCTGAGGTGGCAAACAGACAGGTCTTTCACACAGTGTGCCTAAGTAAGACTCTTACTCATATTTCATTTCCTCTCGCACCTCCTGTGCAACATTGCTTACAGATATTCCGTGTAATTACTGACCTCCGGCTATCAATGGAAAAAAATACCTCACTGCTGTATCTGCCCATTCTTCCTCTCTCTCATTTTGAGTACTTGTTTACCAGTTCTTAGGCAACCTTCACAATGTTACACAGCACTGTTGCAGGTATTAGCAAAAGTGATTTTAATGATGCTGTAAAAGCGTGACTTAACAAAGCTCAATGGCAAAGTTCACTCTATTACTTACTACAGGGATGAAACATACAAAGGTAAACTGAGTTAGAATAGATCTAGAATGTTTTGCACAGAGACCGGAGATTCAAAAGCATAAGGGAGATCCTCCCATTTATTCACCAGGTTCAGAGTAGACCCCCTTGCTTTCTAAATTCCTGATGGAGCTTAGGTGCAGCTAGGTCCAGTCTTAGTCTCAGGCTTGGACAATGACTTATTCTAATGGAATTAGCTGCATGGATTTTATTAGTATTAATTCAGCATGCTATCAGTCACTTACCAAGGATATACTGTGAAAAATGGGCCCCTCCATCTTGGGTAAGGACAGTCCCTTAGTAAGGAATCTAAAACCTCAAGAGGCCTCCCATTGCAAGGGGAGAGTCACCTGGCATGCAGTCAAGTTACAATTTAGGGAGAACTCAAGTTGGGTCATCCAAAGATCTGTCCTTGATGAAAGGTCTCTCTACCTTGAGGAGCAACCTTGAGACACATCCCAGCTCATGGGATCACTGTCAAACAGCCACACTGCCTTGCTGGGAGAAATCAGAGAAGGCTCACTTAGGCTGTCATACTTACAGAATAAAGCGGTTGGCTCAGTCAAATTACATGCAGTGGGAAAGGTATGCGTGGCACTCCTTGTACCCACAAATTTCTTTCTTCCTTGATAAATGAGTCTTGGAAAAGCCACCAATATTTGTGTACTGATCACGACTGATGTTCCAAGCTCATATGCACCAATGCTTAATTACTCCTTCATGGGTTTCCTAGAAAAGTTCTTGGCCCAGCTACAGCTGAGGTCTACCTTCTTTGGAGCCTGTCCCAAATTACTGCAGGTTTAGTTAAGGGGTTGAGTGCATCCATCACAACCACTCCGAAATTCCCTGGCTCAATGACCGGTTTGAATTCTGTTCTTTTTCCTGATAATATCAGGCCTGTTTCATATCTCTCCCTGTTTTATCAAACTTTTAATCGTTTGTAGAATGTATTCTCAGTTAAAACACAGAAGCAAGCTTGTTACTTTTAGAAGATGTAGTTACCAATTTTAGAGCCAAACTTCATTTTCTTTTTGTGAGCCTGTTCTATTGATCTGTTTCTCTCCAGAGGAAAATGGATCAATACCTTAAACTATAACTATTAAAAGGAAGGATAGAGGAGAATCTTATGCTGTTGTTACCTGCTTTTCACTTTCTTAGATTCATAGATTTATGACAGAGGACACAAAGAGCAAGGGTAACCTCCTATTTATCACAGAGCCTCATTTCCGCTGTTTACATTTAATGCAGCATTAATCACATGCTCAGTGCTCCAGAAAGAGAGGAAGACATCAGAAGAATCTGCCACTTCCCTTGGAAGTTTATTCCAGTGAATTCACTTTCACTACTAAAAGTTTCTGCTTTATTTCCAATTTCAGTTAATCTGGCTTCAGCTTTCACATACACATTGCACTTTGTTTTGCTAAATAAGTTTCCTTTAGAGTTTAATATTCAGCAGTTTATATCTTTCACAGTAAGGCATTTATTTTCCATACCTTGACTCCACATTTTCCGATATCTCTTGAAAATATGAGCACCAGAATGCTATGTAGTATTCCAACACTATCCATATATGTAAAGTTACTTCTCTATTGACTGTATGTTCTTTTTGCCTCCGCACAGCACCAAATATTGGTGCAGCATTGCTTATCCAGGGTAAATTTTTAGAACCATGACTTTACAGTCCTCTGTTTTGAAGACCTGCCCTGCATGATTTGTTCCTAAATGTTTTCAGTGTATTAAAATACTTTGTCTGATTGGACTCAGTTTATGAGACAATCCAGATTGCCCTGCAGTCATCTCTGTTGCTGAGATCCAGATACTTTCAAGCTGTGTGCGCATTACACAATCCCAAGATGGAGCCCCATGATCCTGCTCAATCTAAAAGTAGCATTGCTGAGTCAGCATCAATGTTGCTGCTATGAGATCTTAGCTGTCAGTCCTCACCACACTGCAATGTGCTGGGGATACTTAACCGATTCCCATTAGGTTTTCATGAGCCTTGGGTTCCTCTCTCATTGTCACTACACCTTGTGGACAAGCCCTGTGCGACTGCAGTGTCCTCTTAACATTTCACTTTTTACCAACCTGTGTGGCATTCTGTGGTTTTATCAGAAATCGCCTTTGACATTGTTAATTAAAATTATTGTATAATGTTGATTCTAGAACTGATTCCTGGAAAAGAGTACCAGAAACACCCATTTAATCATGAGCTATTCTTCATTCGTGGCCATTATGTTACGCAAAACCTTTGGTGGATGTTTTGGATGTAGTCAAATTAACAGCTGAACCTGAATTTTAGAGGTGTAGGACTCTAATTTAGCTAATTTATTCAAAGATCTGTTTCAGTGCACTTTCTGTCATTTCCATCCCAAGCTTGCCTGTTGATGATCTAGAAACTGTCTAGTGCCTTTTGGGGGAGTAAATCTCCGTTCTTCATAAAGGTGTATGAATTCATTATTTGTTGGGTTTGCACGCTGCTGTCCTGGAATTTCTCCACAAAATTTGCAGCAATTCTTAAAGCATGCCACTATATCCAATAGTCATTTGACCATATATGTTTTAAATTGGTTCTTACAGGTGTTGACTACTTAAACCAATAATAAGGTATAGTGTTTCAACAAGTTGTTAAAGTTTGGAACATGTTTCTACTACATGCAGAGTATTTTCATTATCAGTTCTATGGTGCAGTGCTTTGGGCATGTAAATTGTATATAGTAGATCACAGAGGGAGAAGTAAATTGAAGATGTAAAAGCATTAATGGCATGTGGATGTTGTGCCCAGCAGATGATATGAAAATTCCAATATAATCTTTATTGATAAGTAGAGCAAGTACTGGATTCTGGATTGCAGACAATTGTGTGGTGTATACTTCAACTTCTCTGATGGAAGAGGCAGCTTATAATGAAATATCAATACTTGTGACATTTTGCCATGCTGAGGGGAAGAGGGTGTCATTTGAAAGCAGCCTGCATTGTCACAGATAGCAATATTTTCTTAAAATACCAACTTTGACATTCTTGCAGTAAACTAAGATTCAGTGCCAGGATTATGAGTTTCTTCCTTCTTATGTTTTCTGCTATATGACACCCATTTATCAAAGCTAAGTGACCAAATCAATAGTGCATTTCCATAGCAAGTAGACTATTTAGACTTATTACCTATACTGACAGTCTTTGAGTTCTTACCATCGTTCTTCACTGGGTATCCCAAGTTGCCTTTTGCTAAAAGGCTGGGATACCACTATTTTTTCCTTAATACGTGTTAAGTGTGTAAGTCTCCAGTTGTTTATGTTCAGTTAATACCATGAGCTCTCTTGCAGTTAATTTTACATTTTTGTTCATTAGAAGAAAAATTGTCCCAGGTAATATTTTCATTGTCCTCCCCTGTAACAAGCACTGTGCGCTTTCAGATTAACTAGAAGATTTATTGGCGATGGTATTAGAAAAATTTAGCTTTTATGGTCAGTAAAATGTGGATTTTTCTCTCTAAAGATAAAGACTTCTACACCTGGCACTTTTATGGCATCTAGTGGGTATTATTTTTAAATAGCTTTAATTAAGCTTCTGGTATCATATGGCACAAACAAGCAATGTGTGGGGTCTTTTTCCCTTATCTCACAAATCAAGATATTAAAATGGATTAATTAATAAATAACTATGACCTTGAGATCTTATTAGTAGACTAAATATTTCACCGATTAGGAAGTGGATTATAGGATGTTGTATACTGCAGTTAGTATAGCATCTTTAAGTACATCAAGTTGGCTGATTCTTTTATAGGTATTTGGCTAACTGTTTTTTACAACTATATACATAAATTGCCCTTTTGATATATAGGCATATGCCTCATATACTTATTTTTGATTGGTGCTGCTGCAGAGAAGCAAGGGGAAAGATCTGTCCTGCCAGGGTAAGCAGATCTTCTGAAAAAAACCTAAAGGCTGGACAGCTGCTTTACTGACATTTTCCTTATGCCAGTCATTTCCTTATTGCTGTCATTTTCCAGAGGGAGAAATCCCAATGTGACCTTGTCTGAATTGTACTACATAGCAACAGGAGCAAAAAACTGGCAAAACCGCGTGTGGATATTTAATATTCATATGGACTAATGGAATATAATGCTTTGTGCCCAAACTGTTGGGAGAAAATGTGTGTAGTTGTTAACCCTGAGGAGAAGAGGCAGAGTCTTACAAGTCCAATCAAGTAATAAACAAAATATTTAAATAATATAGCAATGACAGTAACTATTATGTAGGAATGTTTTTATTTTCAGAGCTGTTGAAATTTTAATGCCCATTTCATTTGAGCTGCCCTTTTAATGCCCATTTCATTTTTTCATAAGGACCAGAAAGACCATCCACCAATTTCAGAATGCAACCATAAACTCCCTCAAAGAGGAAGCAATTCATCCTGTGTGCATAGCATCTGCCAAAGTGCGTTTCCAAGTCAATCTGCAGACATTATCACATTGTAAAAAACAGAGTGAAAATAATTCTGATTGGTAAACTTGGTGAGCTCCTCTCTATCACAGTAATATTTCAAATCCTTAAGGGCACTTATTCTGGATAACTAATTCTGCTGCATATTTAGAAAGCAGTCATACTGGGGGGCCAGTGCTTTGCATTGAAACATGCTTGAAAAAAGGTACGGGAAGACTGAGACAAATCACATTTCCCTTCATTTCTATACAATCAACTTTTTTAAGCTTGTGAAGCATTTGACTTCCTTGATCTCTGAAAAACTGAGATCTGCAAGTTAATTCTTGTGTAAAAAATTAATGTGTCATCTATCTACTATTTTTTATGCTGTCATTTCTCATTAAATTGTATGTGCCTGTGTTATTTATCGAACTTCAGCTTTAAAAGCTTACCCAGGCAGCCTGAACATTTGCCAGGTTTATACTACCAGTCTGTCTCAGTGACGGCCAAACGAGAGTGAAAAACATCTGAAGACAGCCTAAGAAAATGAAGTTGAAAAGGCGAGAAGGGGGAGATGTGTGTGTATTGTAGAGGATTTAAAAGCAGATCACTGACCTGCCAACAAATTAGACTGGGAGTCCAAGGAGGAGAAAATAACTGATAAAAAGTATTACAAATTAAATTTAAGATATGTTTAGAAAATGAATGAACATGAATGGAAGTAGTTTAGCATTTTTTTACTCTGTTCTAAATTACTCATGGTCAACTTAATAGAAGTGATGTATTTTGAAAAGTATTACCAAAAAGCTGAGCAATCTCTTTCCACAAAACATATCATAGTGGTGAAAACACCACCAAAAAAGATCTGTGGCATTCTATGAGTATGTCAGTTTTGCAGTGGTGGTTGCAAATGTAAAGAAAAAGTGTTCTAAAAATTCATAATGGCCAACTTTTACTTATTTAGGAAATAGCATAGTCAGTTGATACACAAAAAGGTTATATTTACAACACCCTTCCCATGGAGATTCTCATTTTGTCTTAAGTGCTTCTGTGGGATGTAGCAGAAAATATAGTAACACTTAAAAGCACTCTCCTCACCTTCATGTTTCCTAGTTCAAAGACATATTGGGGGATGGTTGCCACCTACTTATTAAAATGTGAGGTAGTAATAGCTACTGCTCAGTCTCTCACTCCTGTACTGATGCTGCAGTACCACTGAATAAAGCACAGTTTAAAAGATTGTAGTTTTGCTGCAAAACTCAGTAGATTGCAACTCATTCAGACAGTAAAACTGCTGAGAAAAAATGATTTTTTTTACCTAGTCATTTTTCCAACTACAGTTGTAATGTAAGTGTTATCTTCTTTTGCTGGTTAACAGTTGTTTCGTTAAGCAGGTTGAGAAATGCTTTCATAGCTTTGTAGACTCATAAAAATATGACTGTTTGCTTTTAATCAGATTCTAGCAATGAAGTGAAGGGAAACAACACAAAGTCCAGTTTCTTTAACATTTGGGAAAGAAAAAGACCTGTGCTGTGATCCTGAATTTCAGTTACATATATTGAGGAATCATAATTATATCAGATGTGATAGTTTCAATTCAAGTATCAAATGTCTGTAGAGGAGATACCTTGCCCCTGTGGTAAGTGTGTGTATAGGTAAAAGAATCATAAAATTATAGGATCATTTAGGTTGATAAAGTCCTTTAAGATCACCTAGTCCAGCCATAAGTCTAGCACTGTTTAGACTACTGCTGTCCCTAAGCACCTTATCTACATGTCTTTTAAATGCCTCCAGGAATCGTGACTCAACCACTTCCCTGGGCAGCCTGTTCCAAAGCTTGACAACCCTTTCAGTGAATAAATTTTTCCTAATATCCCATCTACACCTCCTGTGGCACAATTTGAGGCCAAGCATGTGTATCTAAAAGCATGCCTTTTCTCTCCACCTGCATCAGTCGATCTAATGAAGGAAATTTCTCTTCCTTGAAATTGTATTTGCCTATGTGTACACTAGCTTCTTTGAATTAGTTTACATTAAGATTTATTCAGATTAGTATGAGTCATTACTCCTTTGTTTAGAAAAATGCTGTATTATCTTTTTGGACTGGGACCATATTTTCATTAAGGTGCTGACTGTATTACCTAAAGGGATCTTGACCTTTGATTTGAACCTGTTGTCATTGCTGTATGAAAAATAATAAGCAGCTCTTCTGGATTTGGTGAGCTCAGTGTGTTTAGCCCTAACTACTGGACAGATGAGGTGCTAAACCTCATCAGACTACCCTGCAATAAGTCATGTTAGCAAAAGGATAGATGTCATATAAATATTTAGCGTTAGAATTGCAAAGATGTCAGTCAGATCTACTTAGCAGAGTGCATGAGAAAAAAATATCATTCTCGGCGGCACAGATTTTGGAAGCATGTCTGATAGAGGTGTAGTCAAGGACCTACCCAAGGATCATACCAACTTAAGTACTGAATGATGCACTAAGAAAGGCTTTTTGAGTATTGGATCACTGAGTCCCCACTAGAGTGAAAAGCAAGCTTATGCTAACATAGGGTTTCTATGAATTTTTAAAGCAAATGTGAGGTTGTACAATATTATAATGGCTGTGTTAATGTCTCCACATGCCAAATTGGTGGTATTTAAATCAATACTCAGTACTCCTTTGCAAATGCTACTTTAATTGTTAAAATATACTTAGCAATATACAAATGACATTAGAAAGTTAGCACCTGTCTAAACATAGATCTTTATTTTACAAGACGTTTATTGTTCAGGCCTTGATACTGTTAACAAATCATATACTTGCAAAAATTTGGTTTCATTGAGCCTAATGTTTTGTTAAAATCTTTGTTCAATGGCATGTTTCATTTTCAGATTACAATATATTTTTATGATTTATGATCATGAAGGAATGCTCATGCTTGTTGGATGGGTGGATGTGAAACTGAGTAGCATACCTAATGAAGAGAGAACTTTTATTAATGAAAATTACTGTATTTTCTGAAATAATGGTAAGGTTCTCTTCCCCCAGATGATAATGTTGCTGTACTTGAATATCACCATCACTATTTCTTAATGCCTTGGGTAAAATAACAAATTTGAAATATATGAATTTGCTTGAAAATCCAGTTCTATACATACTGAAGATATCATGATCATGTTAATTACAGTTGTTACCTTTTCAATTATATAAATGAAGGAGAAAATGAAGAAAAAAATACAAAAATTTCATTGAAAGTTCTAGTACAGCCTCAACAGAAGTAAGCTGTGTCAATAGTTCTGACTCACCACAAACTATTTGGTAACTTGATGTTACAAAAAAATGACAAAGAGTGCAATTGCAGGAATACAGAACTCAGCTGCTTTTTATATTTATAATGCCACTGAAACAACCACAAAGGAAATGTATATAGCTACCTCTAAAGGAGTTATAAGTTTGTGCCACAAATGAAAATGAGCACAAGATGTGCTCCTTTCTTAGTCCTTTTTAAAGTGACCATAAAGTATTTAGGAGAAAAAATGCAGGATACCATAGAAGGCACAAAAAGATAATTTAAACTTTTAAGCATAGATAATTATCAGGCAGCAGAATCTTTTATTTAGCCTGATATCCATGGTACTACATGAAAAACATCTTCTTCATGCACCAAAGAGTGTGTGTGGGGGGGGAGTTATGGTAAACTAATTGAAGAATGAAACTAAAGCTGATTCATTCGAGAAAGTGCCACTGTATAACTTAAATTTTTAGTACAATTTGGTTTATGCTGAAATTATTTAATTCCTGAAAAGCTTGTTTATTCAGATGAGAAATAATAAAAGGCAGAGATACAGATCAAGTGGTTGACAGCTAAGGGCAGTCTTCAGCCCAATTGTGAGTAATGGGCCTCTTGCTGCATACTCTTTATTGAGCGCTTGAAATTCCCTAAAGCTTAACTTAAGATGAGTCAAAAATTGAAAAGATGTGTTTCTTTTTGGCCACGGAGTTTTCTTTTGTTTGTTTGTTTATTCCTGGACCATTTGAAAATATTTGGAGAGAAAGAAAGGATAGAAACTAGGAAAAAAAAATAGTCTGAAAGATGTAGAGAAAAAATGAGATGTAAATAAGACACCTTTTAATCTCCTTGTTTCCTGTACTGAAATATCATCCTATATTAATGTAATCATAAGAAACAGTAGATCAGTACATAAAATCTTATTTGAAAGTTCTATAAATACTATACAATTTCTTATAAATCAGTGGGTTGGGCTTAGGAATGTTAAATTAATTTCACACACTTTTCAGTTCCAGTAGTCTAGATCCTTACTGTTGAAATTCTATCTCACAAATAAACAAGCTAAAGCTTGTTCTTCAGCTCAGTGGTTTTGTTTGCTGGTTGCCGAACCCAGATATGACTCCACATATGTCTGAGTCTCATATGAGCCTAACAGAAGAAAATTATTCACATTCATGACTGTAATGTCCTTTTGTAAGAAAATAGTAAGCAACTAATTCCACCCATTACTCCCAGTACTCTCATGGTACATCACTTTTAGGGGCTGACTTTGAGGTCTTATTTCCACTCTTTTACATTGATATATGTAATGTTACAGGACTCTATTACAAATATTGTCATGGGGAACGAACACCAGGAAAAATTAAGGTGATAAAAAATATAGTCATTTTATTTCACTGAGATAAATATATATAAAAATGTGGAGTGGTGGAAATTTGGAGCCTGGCATTTAGATTAACAGTCTTAATCTGTTTTCTACTACCTGGACTAATATCTGTAACCTTGTGTTATCATTAACAGGAGCTCCTTAGCCCAAGGCAGTGTTTCATTTAAAACTACAGAGGCAAAGTAAATGAACTAAAGCAGTATAGGTTTTTCTAAACTGAAAAAAACAGAAACAAGCTATCAGAGTCCTCCATGTTGAAAAGACGCTGTACAACAGTCTCATGTAACTAACTGGGAGGATTTGAGGAGATTTCTAAAGATAATCAGTTTAATTCTAAATATTATGATAAAATCCGTGTTGCCTTTGGTAAATCCTAAGAAGTGGGCTTTATGCAGGTGACCTACTTGGAGCTGGTAGGAATATACTTACATCTGATCTATCTCTGCACAGTTTGAGCTGTCAGTGAAGCTGTAGCTCAGATGGGAGGAAATAAGTCATGTTTACCTGACTTCAGTGCAGTTGGGATGTCATATAAATTTCTTATCAAATTAGCAGTTTGCATAGTAATTGCATTGGATCTAGTATTATTCTTACATTCACAAATAAATCATATAGATTAAGAGATTTATAGTGTATGAATGCTAAAGCTATATATGTATGCGAAATAATTAAATCAATTAAATGTTATACAATAATCAAGATTCCAAACTGTGATAGCTAACAGCAAGTTCTTAAATAGTTGATGGTCATTATAGTTTTGCAAGAGATATATGGAACAGATTGTTGATAATTTTTAATAAGGACAAAAATGCATAATACCCCTTTAATATTTTTGTCATCATAAGGGATAAAAACATTTATGTCTGAAACTGATCTACTCTCAGACAAATTGGTCTTCCACTTCATAGAACTGTCTGGGCCATTTAAAAAAAGTCCTGTATTTATGTTCAGGAGGGCTCAGTTTTGTTTGTTAAATTTTTTCACATAACACATGTAATCCATGGAGTTAATAGTTTAAGTGGATTAGAAATCTGCCTGTGATTTGTCCAGGGTAAATCTTACTGAAATAATCTCATGCCTCCTAATGTGGGGACAGGGAAACGAGACTGAGTGCAGGGCATTACATTTGCTAGATCTAGGAATGAAAGGGGTTTTTTTTCCATATATTTGTATAACAAAATAGGTTTGTCATTATTTATTCCTTCATTTAACTGGAGTGTGTTGTTTCATTTTAATGCTTAATTTGATATGAATCATTTTATTTTCCTGAATCATTTTAGATGGCAAGAATCCCTATTTCAAGTTTTAAAGCCTTGAATAAAACATTTTAGTAGCATTTTTATTTTTATTTAACTGTATTGAGCTACATCACTCTTCTCAAGTTTTAGCTTATTATTCTTTTGGAATTACAGAACTAAGTTCAGTAACAAAACTTGTCTAATTGCTATTTCTCTTGTCTAGACCCAGGCATATCATTACCAGATATGTGCAAATAAAGTAGTGTTTTCTTCTTTTGAAGATAGTTAACAATAATCTATCACCAAACAAACTGGTAGACAGTCAGCATGCAAAGGAGTCTAATTTCATTTGTTGGAAAGGGAAGGGTGAAGAAATCTTGGCAACATGAAACCATATTTGGGAGTGTTGAAAATATGTCATGAATAGCCTGAAAATTGGCAGTGTTAAACAGAAATGAAGAACTTATTATGGGGACAGTTTAATTAGCTTTGCTAGTTCATGTTGGTTTCTGTGTACCAGTTTTCAAATACCTTTTTCAGATTAGTACACCCTTTCAGATTTGTATTAGCCTTATGTATGATGTCAAAGTTTTATTTAAGTACAAATCCCTAAGAAAAATCCCCACAAAATGGGAATGCTTTTTTTCTTTAATTGAGATACTTCAGGCCAACCTTTTAAATTGCAATTTTCAATGAGAATCATAGAATTGTAGAGTAGTTAGGGTTGGAAGGGACCTTAGGATCATCTAGTTCCATCCAGAGCTATCTAAAATAAGAAACTGGTTTATCGGTTATACAGGAAGAAGAATTAATAACATATTGGAATTAAACAAAAAACAAGATCTGTGTGTAGTTCAGATTGTCTGTATCCTTGAAGTCATTTTGACAAGATTGACAAGACATTCTGATTCACCTTTTCAATTGTATGTTTAAGTAATCTAGAATATTTTATAAAAAGCCAACAACTGATTTAACGA
>JBCJKH010055651.1:0-12078 GCA_039877255.1 Loriculus beryllinus | reverse complement strand
AAGCCATGCTGGCTGTCACCAAGCACCTTGTTTTTCATGTGCCTTAGCATGCCTTCCAGGAGAATCTGCTCCAAGATATTTCCAGGCACAGAGGTGAGACTGACTGCTCTGTAGTTCCCTGGGTCATCCGTATATTTAGATACAAAGTGTAGTACAGCTGTGCCTGTACTGGCTGCTAGGGAGGTACTTGTGCCTATCCTTCCTGTCCCAATACCTGTGAAAGGAGCCCGAATGCATAAGAGCCATGGTGTGCTTCTATCAGAGGCAGTGACTGGGGACCAGTACCTCAGGTCACAGACCGCGAGGCATTTGTTTATCAGGGCATAGCAGCAAGAAACTTCAGGAGTTGTAAGGCTCTCTCAGGATTAACAGTCCAGTGATTCCCTGTAGAGGCTGGATCCTCTTCTGTTTTCTAGGTAAGAATCTCTATACATCACTAATCAAGTAATTCACTTAATGTGACCTCACAGTGACGTGTATGTTTTACTGTGGCTCTGCAATATTATGCTAAAACCAGGGTAATGCAAACTGGTTCAGATCTGAACTACATAAATTTTTAAAGCAGAATTGTCTCATAGCTCTCACTGAAGATCTACCCCTTTGCCTGGTTTTATCTTGTGTTTTGGAATGACCACTAGCCTGCTTTCACACAGTGTCTTTCTGCTAAAGACTTTAGAAGTATTCACAGAACTAGTTTCATCTTCATTACCCATATGAAAAAACCATGAAGCAAGCAGATGATATGTGCATGATGGGCAGGTGAGAGTTAGCTAATGAGTAGCTGACCTGGGAGTGGAGTCTAGACCTATGGTTCTTTGCACTGAACAGTCATTTTCGTTTCAGTACACAGAAAGGTGATAAGGGCTGGTATCAATTTGTTCTCTTGAAGGAATGAGGGGTGAATCTAGTGTTTCAGAGAAGGAGGAGACGTAATTTGGCAGCTGCTTTGCCATGTGCAGAACAGAAATCAAGATAGTTTCTTTTTCCCAGGCTTGAGAGATGAGTCTTTGCACACAAGCTTCCTCATAGCTGCCTCTAAAAACTGCTCAGCCTTCTTCCTTTCTTGAATATGATTGTAGCTGGACTGAAATGCTCCCAGTTTGCTGAACTGTGATTGCAGAGTATGATTCAGATTCAGATATGCAAACATCTCATGTGGGAAGTACAGGAGTGTGCTCCCCCATTGCATCTGTGATGGATGTCCTTCCATGACAGCTAATGATCATGTTTCTGACTGAATCAGCAAGCAGCTTCTTGCAGGAATAAAGAACTCTAAACTGTAACTTAAATTAAATGTTTGATAATAAACCAATGAAAACCAGTAAAACCATAAAAAAAATGTAAGCTATTTCTTTTTTCTAACATGGTCCCTTAGCTGAAAACTCAATTATTAGCACAACTGTCTGTATAAATACAACCAGGGACCTATTACCAGCTATCAAGTTTTTCAAGTTGTGACTTAATTGAAAATTGGCCTGTTAAAATCTAAGAGATAAATGTCTCTTTTTAAATTACTACATTTTTAACAGTAGGTAATTTCCTAGCTTGTTTTCTTACCCCATTCTTTACACTCTAGCCTATACTCTTGGCCTTATAGTAATTCTGCTTGCTAGCTGTCAGAAACGAATCAGCTTTTAATTCCTGGAAACCAAAGCAGGACACAGCAGAGACCATGTTGTTCCAGTTCTTGTTTTAATAGAGTTCTTGGCTGCCTTCATGGCCTCTCAGTGTCCCTGACTGAAGAGCCTTCTCCACTCCTCCTTTATGGAGTTCAATATCACATCTTGACCTGAAAGCCCTCTTGCTGTTATCCTCTGTAGACTGATGAAAATATACTCAGATGGGAAACCTGCTGGTTAACCCTCTGTGAGACCTTTTTGTTCAGTGTTTTTATGTTCTCATGTTGCATTGAAAACATTCACTTGGTGATTGATAATGTAAGTTTGTAGCACCGTGAATTCAGGAAAGCACTTAAGCATATAGTTGTATTGTTGACAGGGTTGATTGTGGACATGCTTAAATGAAACACATGGTCATATGCTCTGATGGACTGAGTACTTTCCTGGAACAGGTAAAGGAAGATATAAACCTTGGAAAGGAGATATACATCAAAGAAAACCCCCAGGCCTCCCAAACCATTGATATCTTCATAATCCATGTGAAACCATTATTTCTTAATATGCACTCATAAAGTGACATATTTAGCCATATTGAGAGGGATGTTAGAATTGCATTTCCAGAGCTTATTTGCCCACATGTAAATACACATGATGATACAATGAAATGGAAAGGGTGAGATAACTAAACAACAGGCTGCATTTCAAACCTAGAGTTATTGACAGTGGTGGCATTGAATTGTGTAAAGATGGATGGTTAGAGAAAAACCCTAGTGCTCTATATGTATGGTTGATTTTCTCTGTTTTAAATACTGACGAAGGAGAAGAGGACCATTCCCTTTGGGCTCAAGAGGGCACACCTCATTCCTCACTTCACATTTGCAGGTGAGATATTGAGGAAGGAGAATAATTTTGTGAACAGATGAAAAAATACAAGTGACAGTTCTCAGTTATTTCTATATCACTGAAAAATAACTTGTAAAAATTTAATAGGGATTGGAAGCTTTCCTTCATAAAATAAATATTTAATGTTGAGATTCTATCTATCTGTTTTGAGAAAAAGACAAACCCCAGTTATTTATGAAGGCCTCATATTAAGATTATGATTGAAACCTCTTCCGTATAATCTCTTGCATCTTTTTCTTCTGCTATTGACTTTTGTTGTTAGTATCACATGAAATCTATTTATATTAATTATACAATCATGAAGTCACAGATGGTTTTGTTGGAAGGTAACTTAAAGATCATCTGGTTCCAACTCCCCCACAATGCACAGGGACACCTTCCACTAGACCAGGTTGCTCCAAGCCCTATCCAACCTGGTCTTGAACACTTTCAGGGATAAGGCAGCCACAGCTTCTCTGGGCACCCTGTTCCAATGTCTCACAGCCCTCACAGTGAAACATATTAGTATTTTATATTGAAATTAATAGTTCATAATTAATTCCTTAAAAAGTTTTAATGGTCATAAAATGGACTCTGTCTTACAACTATTTTAATAGCTCTTTTCCTCATTTGGGAACCTTTAAAGATGTCTTGTGGTGCTTAAAGCACAAATTTTAGACAATATGAAGGTTTGATGAAGGTTCTAATAACAAAGATATGAAGAAGGAAACCTGTTTAGTCTTGCAAAATGGATCACAGAATCTCATGTGTGATTGAACAGAAGTATTATTAATCAACCAGCCATTCCTTGCTGCAGTAATCACAGTAACTGTGTTTAGTCCAAAGAGTTTCTGCAATCTGCCTGTAATTATGCACGTACCTGCCATTGGTAGATCGGTTAGCAAACAGTGCAATGAACTGATAACAGCAAAGGATAAAGCATCGGTTTTGACGTTGAGCTTTAACATATCAAGAGCAGCAGATGAAGAAATCAGAGGGGCTTTAAGGTATGTATGTCATTCATTTTACTGCATCCAAATTTCTGGACACATTTTCCTCACTTTTGAGTGCACATCATGCAACAGAACTTACATTTATAAATTATAAAACCTTATTTCCAAAGTCTTAGGTCTTGGAGAAGACCATGAGAAGGAAAGAAGTGAAACACAATGTTATATTTAGGGAGGGGGAAGTTTTATCCGAGAACTGTAATTTTTAGAAAAAAGTAGTAAGGCTTTTTATTTTATATTGTGTAAATTTTAGTTAACGCATAGTCAGGCAATGTTAAACAGAACTCAGGAGAGGACCTGCTGGAGTATCATTTCGTCATTGTAAGGAACTGGCCTTAAGATGTATGCTTATCAACAGACAGTATAGTTGTAGACTTTAAGTACAATATTCCCTGGAAAGTAACAATAAACATAATATGAGAAATGGCTGCAAATTTTATATTAATGGAGAAAATATGAATAGCACTATGTTATTTACCAAAGTTTTTTTATTAATTACCATACTGAAAACCACTTAGTTATCCAAGTACTAGCTTTACTCTTCTGGGGACTGTTGATAGGACATGCCCTGGTTTCAGCTGGGACATAGTTAATTTTTCTCCTAGTGGCTGGCACAGTGCTGTGTTTTGGATTTAGGATGAGAATAATATTGCTAACGCAATGATGTTTTAGTTGTTGCTGAGCAGTGCTTATACTAAGTCAAGGACATTTCAGCTTATCATACCACCCTACCAGTGAGTAGGCTGGGGGGTGCACAAGAAGCTGGGGGGGCAACACAGCTGGGAAAGCTGATTCCAGCTGCCCAAAAAGTTATTTCATGCCATATGGCATCATGTTGAACAAGAAAATGGGGGGGGGGGGAATTTGGCTGGCAGATGGTAGCCTGCTGGCCAGGGACTGGCTGGAAATTAGTCAGTGAGTGGTGAGCAATTGCTCTGTTTTGTATATTGTTTTATCACTAGTATGATTTTCCATTCTTTTTCTGTCCTTTATAAATGTCTTTATCTCAACCCGTGAATTTTACTTTTTTTCTGTTTCTCTTCTCCCATCATATTGCAAAGGAGTGAGTGAGCAGCTACATGGTGTTGAGCTGCCTCCGGGGTTAAACCATCACAGTCCTTTTTGGCCTCCAACATGGGATAGGGTTGAGATAATGACAGGCCTGACAAAGAGGGTTAAAATAAGTTTGATATA
Source organism: Loriculus beryllinus (assembly GCA_039877255.1). Taxonomy (NCBI): domain Eukaryota; kingdom Metazoa; phylum Chordata; class Aves; order Psittaciformes; family Psittacidae; genus Loriculus; species Loriculus beryllinus. The sequence goes on along the minus strand of JBCJKH010055651.1, from coordinate 7,373 downwards.
AACATTCATTGTAATAGTCGCTGGTCACAGTTATTGCACGTGTTCTCAAACTTGTGTTATGCAACACCTTACTTGTTGCCTATGATGTTCCCTGTTGTGCTGTTTATTACCTCTGGGATCTGGGCTAAGGTTATCATTTTGATGTACTGTGCAACACTGACTTATGATATGATAAAATTTTAATTCATGAGACTAATCTGGTATTTGTACTCAGCACTGCCATCATTTCTATAAAGATGAGTATAAGGCTGTAGTAGATACTGGTGCACAGTGTACCACAATGCCATTAAGATATCTAGGGGCAGAACAGGTCTCTATTTTTGGACTGACAGGAGAATCCCAACAGCTAACTGTAATTGGCCTGACTGGGAAGGAGTGGCAAAAAACACACCATTGTGACTGGCATCCTTGTCATAGACTTTCGCAGGAGAACTTATTTCAAGGACCCAAAAGGATACTGTTGGGCATTTTGGTATAGCTGCCTTGGAGATGGAGGAAATAAAGCAACTGTCAATCTTGCCTGGCCTCTCAGAGGACTGTTTTGTGGAGTTCCAGAAGTCTGAAGAAAATAGAATCATAGAATCAACTAGGTTAGAAAAGACTTTCAAGATCAAGTGCTGATCACTATCACCACAATGGTACACTAGAGATAATATCATACCAACCAAGACTCCTGATTTCCATCCATAATCTGATTTATTGACTGGAGAGTCAAGGAGTGATCAGCAGGACTCGCTCAGCCTCTAGCAGTCCCATATGGCCAGTACAAAAGTCTAAATGAGAGTGGAGACTAACAGTGGACTATTGTGGCCTGAATGAAGTCATGTTCCCTCTGAGTGTGGCCATAACAGACATGCTAGAACTTCAATGTGAACTGGAGTCAAAGGCTGCCAAGTCATATGCCACAACTGGTATTTTCAATGCATTTTTCTCAACCCATATGGCAGTAGAGTGCAGGCCAGAATTTGCTTTCACCTAAAGGGACATCCAGTATACCTGGAATTGGCTGTACCAGGGTTGGACACACAGCCCTGCCATCTGCCATAGACTGATCTAGACTACACTGGAATAGGGGGAAGCACTGAAACATGTGCAGTATATTGATGATATCATTTTGTGAGGCAACATGGCAGAAGAGGATTTTGAGATAGGGTGCTCTGGGTGCTGGAGATTAGTTTTAATTAGTTTTATTGCTCGCGGTCAGTTTAATGTTAAGAGTGAGGTATTGGTTTTTACATGGGGCTGAGCAGCTGCCTCTGCAACTAGCACAAGCCTCTTGATGCAGCAAGCTTTGCTCTACTGTGCCTCACAGTAAAAAGAGCAATACTGGTAAAATGATTACATTTACACAGGATTTTAAGACAAGTTTTTGAGCATATGCTCCCTCATTGCAGTTGCGATTTCAGTAGCAACCAGTGTATCACTGCCTCAGATATTCTCCTACATTACTAAGTGACTTAGAATCATAGAATAGTTAGGGTTGGAAAGGACCTTAAGATCATCTAGTTCCAACCCCTTGCCATAAGCAGGGATACCCCACGCTAAATTATGCCTCCCAAGGCTTTGTCCAACCTGGCCTTGAACACTGCCAGGGATGGAGCACTCACAACTTCCTTGGGCAACCCATTCCAGTGCCTCACCACTGCAACAGTAAAGAATTTCTTCCTCATATACAATCTAAACCTTCCCTGTTTAAGCTTTAATCCATTACCCCTTGTCCTGTCACTACAGTCCCTAACGAAGAGTCCCTCCCAGGCATCCCTATAGGTCCTTTTCGGATACTGGAAGGCTGCTATGAGATCATAGCAAAGAGTTTTAGCAGGGTGAGCAGGCTTAGGAGACGGAGAGAAACAAGTGAGGATTAGAAATCAGGGACACCTTTTTAACAGTAGCAGTAATTACTGAGGCAGAAAACTAGAAAGTGGAATTTCTGTCACTGGGGAAAAAATACCGGGGTTCAGTGTTTTTTTAAAGTTATATTCTACTATAGCAGTTACTAAAGTAAACTTTAAGGTGGTGATGTCCTGTGACCTGTTCTGCTGAGGTCACACTAGGGTGATAACATGGCTGGTGTTTGATAAGCTAAAACTGATCTCGCTGCTGAAAGAACCAGATGCATTTCCAAGGGCTGTCTCTTTTCCCAGAGCCTGAATCTTCAGGAAGAGTGAGCATTTATGTTCTTAATTATATATAAGTGCAGATGCACTTAACATCTCTGAAAAGTGGCCCTTGAGGGAAGGGAGGAAAGCTGTGGAGCAGTTGGTCACAGCACACTGCCAGGCTGTGGCAGGTGTTTGTATGCAGGCGGGGAAAGGGAAACGTGTCAAGAGAATTAATGAAGGGAATTGTCATATTTCTGCCAGGGGTAATGAAGGCAAACATGTCTGTGCGGTTAGTGAGTGCTTCACTTTCAGGATCCCCTGGCTCAGCATGTTTGGGGTAGTCTGAACTTTCCCAGCTGCCTGTTGGGTCTTGTGCTCTTACTCTGGGTACCTGCAGGAGATGTGCAGCTCCTTGGAGGTGATTTTGATAATGTGTCTTGTCCTGGGGGAAAGGGCTGGACTCACACAGGCTCTTCTCTTCAGCATTTCCTGGGAGGGCTGTTGACCAGGCAACTGCCTCTTCCCTCATGCAGGTCTCCAGGACCCATGCCTTGGGTACCTGTGAAGCAGTTCTTTGCAGCACCCTGGTGTGTCAGTGCTGAAGTCTCTCCCCCTGCCTAGTGACTCCCTGTAGCTCTCTGAGGGATCTCTGCCCACAGAGAAGAGGCAGAATATTCTCTTTGTAATTGCAGAATGAGGATTACGTTTGTAAGATTTCTGTCTGAGGCAGGAATATTCTTAACTCAAGTACATAAGGAGCATGAGATAGTGAATTTGAAGTCATATTGCAGATCTTCTGGTCTCCAAGCAGAGACATGAGGGGAGTCATTCTCAGGGAGTCTGTGTAACTCAAGCCTGGTATCCTCAAGGCAGGCTTTTAATTTCTCTTCTTTGACAAATTCCCATATTGTGCGTGAAATATGCTGTTAAAAGTTCACCCAAATGTTCTGAAAAGCAGAACTCTTTTCACATGCATTTAAATAATAATATAAAGTTAAGTCACATCTTTTCATTTTGTAACACTCGCTCCTAGCTTTCCAACACTGACTTTTCATCACGTCTCATCAGTCTGTCACAATGTCTGTGATGCGACTCGGCAAGTCACACTTGGGATCAGTAGCGTGTATAAACTGAATTGCTCTTTTCTGTGGCAGCTGAGGAGCTCTATGATGAAGTGCTGGTGGTCAGCAACACATCAGATGCTGATGTCATCTCTGCACACAAAAATAGGGCATGTCCCATATCTCTAGAGTCTTTGTGATATTCATCTGTATTTTTAAACTATGGCTTTGTAATCACCAGCCAATAGACAAGCAGTACATGCAGCATGTGATTTGAAGAGATGTACTGCTTGACTTGCATGGCAGAGCCTTCCCAGGCAAGGTGCTGTGTGTTCAAGCAGCAAAATGAATGAAGTCCAGGGAAAGTAGTTCATTCATGTAATTCACCTACCTAACTTTTGGGGTGTATACAACTTCTCTTTTAAGTCCGTGGTCCCTGTTGTGAGATGGTAAGGCAGCTAAGGCCCCACTGGATAAGTCTGGTGAAGCACAAAATTCATTTTGTCCTGCAGCTCCACTTAATCAGTGCGCCCAAGAGGACCTTTTTTCCTACACAAATACACAAGGATAGCAGGATATTTTGCAGGTGGACTGTCAAACAAAGGTATCTTGGGGTTGATCGAATGGTCCTGAACTAGAAACTGGAAGAGGTGACAGTAGATGGTATGAATCTTTGCATTTTTTTTTTTTATGTCAGTAAAGCTGAACTCTGGATGGGGAGGAGGTTTCTGGATGCTGAGTCTGTGAATTGTCCTATGCAAGTTGGTATTTCTGTGGAAGGTTGACAACATTGTGTATTTCTATAATGCTAATCGTGCTGGTGGGGAGCTAGACCATACTGTTGCCAAGCAGTCTGAAGGATATAATAATGCACTTCCGGGGTTCTTCTTGTATGCGTACCTCACACACCAGTAGCAGCCCATGCTGAAGCTCCTATTGCTGCATCTTTGCTTTGGCTGGTATTCACACATCTAAGGTTGAAAGCAGCATGTGTACCCACACGCTGTGTAATTACATCCCTAATAGCTGTAGAACTCATGGCTGGTAGCTGTTTAAGCTGGCTTTAAGTAGTAGACATCCATTGCTGCAGGCTGTCTTTTGTGTGAGGAGAGACAACTATTAGTGCTAAATGAAAAGTAGATCAGGAGGAGTCCACAGTTTTCATGATACTGTGATGTGGTTATCCAGAGCGTGTGAGAACAAGCTTCTATCACAGAAGTGGCCATCACTTCCTATTGTTACAGGCATGTCAGAGTTTCACTGTGACTCTCCAGGGCCAGAATGGTTACGAGTCCTTCCACAGTAAGTATATTTAGATCATATATGCAAAATGCAGGAGAGCACTTGCAGATATTTTCCCATTTGAAATTTTCTGTGGATTTCCTTTTGAATGTTATGCTTAAAGCTTTGTGTGACAAGATCTCCTTTTATTTCACGAGTGCTTTGTCTATATGCAGCAGTGTGCAGAAGGACACCTGGCTGTGGAATGCAAGTTAAAATTACCCTGTCTCTGTATCCAGGCAGCATCACTAGGAACTAAAGGCAGCCTTCAGAAAAAGAATTGTGCTAACATATAACAGACATGGGACTGATCATGAAAAGAGAAAACAATTGTCCTTTTTCTAAAGGGTGGAATAGAGTTAGGATCTGGATCTACCACCACACTGCTTCAGCTGTGATGGGGCTGGTTATTTCAGCCACTCCTACCCTTCTTTATTTTCATCTCCTTTTTCTCCCCCAACCTCATCCCCCACTTTCCTCTCTTTTACTCAGTGCTGGCACCCAGCGTGGTTAAGTGCTGCCTCTCTCTGGGAGGATTAGGCAGGTTGGGATGGGGTGAAGTTTATACATTAATGCAGGATGTGCAGAAACAAAAGCTGGGAAACTATCTACTGTTTTAAAGCATAATCAAAAAACTTAAACTCCCCAGAAATGAGGAACTGAAAACTTGTTTTTATACCATAATATGGATAAATCCAAATTGTACACTGTTGCATTTTGAAATAGCGTTGGTCGGGCTGAAACCTTACATATGAATGTGACTAATGGTGAATAGCACTCTAGAAAATGTTTAAAATGGTAATAGAAGCAAGATTAACTCTGCTGTTACGTTGTATAACTTGTAATTCCATGATGCTCATATTACCAATGTATTTCTGGTACTAGAGGAGCTGCTTGTATCTTGTATCTTGTTCTTTGCTGTAGTAACAGTTGTGTCATTCCCTAGAGATAATTGTATGATTCCTTACAAATACTAAACTGGCCAAGCTCTATTTCAAAACTAATGGGTGCTTTCTTCCCTCTTACATCTGTTAATCCTCCTTACTGTTGTCTTGTCAACCAACTGACTTGTTGCTAAAACCTATTGATTTTATGCCATCTGAACCTTTCTGATTGTCTCTAACAAGTCAAAAATAGGTCTCATATGCCTAAAAAGGCTTTCTTTTCAAAAATTATTCCTTAAAGCATCCCAGTCTAGATTTAGGCTATGTCCGTATGCCTGATAACTATAGTTTTCTTAGGCAGTAGTTTCAGACTACTGCTGAATGCCACAAAGAGCTTGATGTTCCTCAGTGTGAGCGGTTAGGTCTCTTGCTTCCTCCCCCTGCTAGGAACTACATTTTTTCTCTCCCACTGAACTGGCACTGGCATTCATCTGACCACAGGTTAAAATGAGTCAGTTCACTAGACCAGCAAAGAAAAAGGTTGAGATAATTATTTTAACCAGTTGGGTAATCTCTCTGTGGGATCAGATGAGAGGCAGAGGTCAAAGCAGAAGGAGATGTGAGAGCAGCTACTCTCCTTTTTAGGAGCTATTCATTTGGCTTAAGAAACCATACCCCTGTGCATGCCCTAAGTAGAATTTGGTGCTACTGTCACTGCTGAATAATAAGGAATACAGAGCACAAAAGCTGTATACTTACTTCTTTATGGTCTAACTTCTTAAATCTTTTGGAACTTCAGTCCTGGGTTCTGCCTTAAGTAAGCTATGCTTAAAAGTAAGCTATGTTTAAAAGCTACTAAACTGATTTTCTAGGCCATTGCACCTTTGCTGAAGTCAAGTCAGCAGCTGTGTGGGTTTTCTTCTTATTGCATCACTTACACCGAAATCAAATGACTCTTGACATGTGATTCTTTAGTTTTCTTTAAAGTATTTGCATATGGAGGAGTTTGGTTCATCCTGTAAATGCTTTCCTCTACATAAGCAGTACTGATTTTGCTTTTGAGCTCAAGGTCTTGTACGGTTACTTCCAGTTATTTAGTATGCTCTAAATATCCTCTAATTTAAGAGCTGTTCACATTTTTTGACCCTGTTCTCTGAAGTGTTCTCCAAAGTGTTCTTGTTTGGTGGTTTTAATTCCTGTACCACTTACATTTCTGTCTTTCGTTTGTATAGCTGCCTTAAACAAATGTAAATTGGTAATTATGTATTTTGTACAAATTGAAAAACACAAAACTGATTTATAATGTAAAGTTAGACTGCCTCTGCAGTGAAGTTTTTTGCCCAGCTCCAGTTGTACAGTCTTGGCCAAGTCACAAAGGTCTACGGAAGTACAGATTGTATTCAGTTTTAGGCATCTGAGTAGCCCATCTAGAGCAGATACTACCCTTTACCTGCATTTGGTGATTAAACAAACATTTTCTAGTGTTAAGGCGTGGCAGTGTGAATTGTTAATTCCACTAAACTAAGGAGTAAAAATTTCAGATTTCTCTAGTGCAAAATCTTCTAGTGGTGCAGTTACTTCAGACCCCTACATTGCTCTTGGAAAACCTGACCAAAGCACTTGTGCAAATCCTACCCAAAATGAAGGAGCAATTGGTATCGGCATCAGTTACATCTCCTCCAAAAGCAAAGCCACATATGGTTTAATAATACAATTAACAATTATTAGGTTTTTGCATAGTCTCAGTGTGTTTCACCCTTGTGTAAGGAGGTGTTCAGTTATGTCTGCAAGACCTTTGCTTACAGAAGTATTCCAGATGCATCATGGGAACTTGGTTTAAAAATCATATCAACTGTTCCCCAACAATGTGACTAACAAAAATGAGTTTGCTTTCTCTTACCTGTTTTCCTTTCACATTTTGAAACACGAACCACTATCTCCTTTGGAGAGATGCTCAAGATAATTACATTCATTAGGGACTGTAGTGACAGGACAAGGGGTAATGGGTTAAAGCTTAAACAGGGAAGGTTTAGATTGGATATGAG
>JBCJKH010055649.1:0-26758 GCA_039877255.1 Loriculus beryllinus | reverse complement strand
CCTGGCAGTGTTCAAGGCCAGGTTGGATGAAGCCTTGGGTGGCATGGTTTAGTGTGGGATGTCCCTGCTTATGGCAGGGGGTTTGGAACTAGGTGATCTTAAGATCCTTTCCAACCCTAACTATTCCATGGTTCCATGATTCTACAAAAAATGGATTTAGCTACTCTCCTAGCTACGCAAGGAACACTACTGAACCTGTACCTTTCCCAGATACATAATTTACAGACATTATATACACACTCATCCAAAGGTAAGTATCTTTAAAAATACTTGTAGCCCAGAGAAAGACAAAGTCCTTTGAAGTGTTTCAATTTCTGCAATAAAATATGGACCATGAAAAACAGCATCGCCAACAATGGCTTGAGTTTGACATGTAACACTGATGCCATGATTTGTCTGTGGCCTATCAGCTGCTCCGTCAGACAGCGGCTGCAATCTTCAAGCTATAGAAAGTCTATGGAATCAAACCTCTCCCAACGCTTATTTTTGAAAGTAAGTTTGTTTAATCCTTTAGCACATCACACAGATTCCCCTGTGCTGTCAAGCCACAAGTTAGATATATACTACATCCTTTACACACAAAGAAAAAATTATCTGTCAGCAGCTGTCCCTCTCAAAGCAGGGTAATTCATCACCTTTTGCCTTCCCAACACGTATGAACAACCACTACAAGAGTTAGTATACACTGTACAAGCACATCTGCTAAAATTACCTTGAGAACAATTTTGTTGTCTGAAGTCGGTGTCCTCCCAACCCATAGAGCAAACTTGCAGGGATCTCCTTCTACATGTTCCGTGACACCCAGTTCAGAAGTCTGCAATTAGGAAAAGTTTGTTAGGATAACATGACATTTTTTTTTCTCAGCAGCCACAAAGGGATGCTAATATTCTAAATAAATATAGTTCTAAAATACTTTATTTAAAATAAACAGCTTTGCTGTTTGAAGAGGTTTCTAAAGACTCAAGGCTAACTCATGCTCAAGAGGATACTTTGTTCTGGGGGCAGTGGTAGGGTTTCTTCAAAAAAGGAAAAACTGCAAACTAAACAATTTTTCCTGTAAAGCAATGATAAACAATAGCATTTATAATCTCAATACCAAATTACTTTTTTTTTTTGACTTCACAATAAAAGTTTTGTAACTTTAAAAAAAGGTGCTTGACAAAAAGTAAATGTTGGTTTCTCTTCTTGTTGACTTCCAGGGAACACTCAAGACACTGATTTTTATGTTTTCTCTCAGATAAGATAGGCTTAAGAATTCTCTTGATATCTTCTAAAACTCTGATCTCTTTTCTGCCAAAGGATCCTTTCCTAATGTGTTTCCTTCCCTCTGAAACAGATGAAAGAATTCAAAAATGCAGTTTCCCTCGAGAATTTTGTGGGACAACTACATTAACAATCAGTCTTTAGGAATGTTCTAATGTCAGACCTTAATAGCTCATTTTCATCCAAAATGTTTTGACTTTCCAACTGGAATAACATCTCAATCATATGAATTGGCTTCCAGTTTAACAAGTCATATACACTCTGCTCCAAAAATATTAGAAACTTAGAAATACAGCTCAAACTACCAGAACCCTCACTCCAGAAGACAGCTGCTAAGCATTCTTACATTATTGGAAGCTGTACTTTTCCCCCTTATATATATTCATCAGTAGCACATATATAGTTTATTATCAGAGATGTTGGATACACAATACCCAAGTAAAAGTAATTTTTCTTTTCTCTGTTGTCTGCCAACTTGAATTGTTGTTGATTTTTTTTCTTCCCTAAAAAAATCCCCAACCCAACACATCACATTTCAGCTTTGTCATCTCTTTTCACTAAAACAGACTCTTCTCCATCGAAATACTTGAAAGCCTGTGATACATTTTAAACCTGACATACCAACAACTCCTGTGTGTGTTAAAAAACTTGTGAAACAAATCAACATTACATTATATAATTCAAATAAAATATACCCTGCTGCACTTCCCAATATAAAGTCTGAATGGGCAAGACAGCACGATTTTTAACACAGTTCATTTTTTAAAGCCTAGTAAATTCAGAAGCCTTGATACACTTGTGAATATTATTACTTTTACAAGAAACAAATCCATTATGAGTAACTGAATACATAGAAATCACACTTAGGTGAGGAAGCCCCTCAATTGACAGTTACTGGTGACTGGGAAAACATTTTGGCAAAATAAAACCTGCTTGCCTACTTGCTTTGTTTCCATAGCCCTCCTTAGGCATTTGCTTTTGGACACTTTCTCTCTTGAGAGAGGCATTCATTAACATGCTCTTCTAATGCAAGCCATGCCACTGAGTATCCTGTGCTGTGGAAACCACGATGGTCACCATACCCACAGCAAAGAGAAGAACCATGCTTTTGTAAAACCACCTTCCAGAGGTAGAAGACAGGGTAACGTGCAAAAAAGATCCTTGGCTCAAAACACACATGCTTTCAACGTCCCAATGAAAGCATTTTCTAAAGAGCAAGCTGTAAGAATTGCCATGGGAGTAAGCTGCACTAGAGGATATTTTGCCAGATAGGATGTGAAGGCAAAAAGAATGCTTGTACATTAAAAACAAAGCACAATGAGAGTCTTCAAGATTTTCAGCAGCTTCTCTAGGACCTGAAGCTACTACTACATTTCTGACAGAGAAACTGACATGACAAGCTTACAGGACTGATTTTTCAGCTCTGTCTCTCCTCCCACATAATGCCTTAGCAGCTGATATTATCCTTCAGTACACCAGAAGTTTTTTGTATTTCAAGTTCTTGAGAGTACCAAAGAAAGGTGTGATCAACAAATCAGCTGCAGCTGTGTTACCTGCTAGCTACCTTACAACAGGAAGAAGAGCAAGTGTTGGAAATGAAGTGACAGAACATGCAAAGTAAGATATGGAAAAAAGAGGTTGTTTGAACTAACCTGCTTTACAAGTTTGGACACAGAGATGGGAAAGGGAGAAGAATGAAGGAAAAGGAGCTGAAGCAGGGAGAAAAGTCTCAGTATTTATACTGCCTAGACTTAGTCATATATCCCAACAGGACCAACAGAAGCATTATTCTTTCAGACCATGATACTGAGAAGTAAAGTAAAAAAAATTTCAAGTACTTCTAAACTGTCTGGCAGAAAAGCTAATCTTGGCTTTAAGGGATGCAGATCAAGCCACGGGAGACTGTCTTCTCACTTGGCTACCTAAACTTACAGAGTGTGAATACTGTTCTCACCCAAGTTATCCAATAAGACAGAAAAGTAAAGGTATGAATTCCAGTCATACTTTTAAAGCATAGATGCTACAGATGAGGAAAACACGAGCAAAGATTTTAATTTTTTTTAAAAATGGAAAACAAAACCCATTTCCATCTTTACATCCTTTCAGTAGGCCACAAGAGCTATCATTTTATTTACAAAACATTACCAGAAGATTACTAGTCTCAGTAAACATTCTGGAATGAACTCTTCCATAACAAGGAGTTCTTGCCTTTCCAGATTAGTATGTGTAGGACATCCACCAAAACAGATCCTTAACATGAATATTACTACAACAGCAGTAGTAAACAAGCAAGACAAAGACAGCACCTCAAGTCCCTCCATTCTTCTGCTTTATCCAAATAAGCTTTAAAGAACTAGCAATCACACACACAAGACAATCAGCCCAGCCCAATCTTGATTTTCCTTTGACCTGACACATGTTGATGTATAGACTTCAGGAATTGCTTTTGGCCTGCTCTTTCTCCTCAAGAGCATGACAAAGCAACAAACATAATAATCAGTCTACACATTCCAAGGCTGTTCTTTCAGTGCTTTTCTTTCAGTTTCTTTCAGTTCTGCATGTACATTTAAATCATCTGAGTTTAGTCACAATATAATCCAGGTGGTTTCATAAATATGATTACTTGTTCTCCCATACTTACAAACAATTTACTCTTGTAGATGTACTTGCTCCTTCCACTGGAGTCCTTTACTTCTTTACTGAAAACCAAGGACATCTCAAAAAGGAAAAGGTGCCTCTCTCGTCCCTTTCGAATCAATGTTTTTGGGTCCCACACTTGGAAGGATTCTTGAAGGATGAGCTCTCCCTGAGATTCTATATTTTCATCAAAGCCTAAAAAGCCAGAGAGAGGAAAGTTTCCCCATGAAAATTTATTAATATGAGGAAATTAAAAAGCACAGCTTCTACTAAGTAATGTGACTTCTTCCCCAAATACAGCTTGCAAAAGATGGGATTCTAAGGAAGCAATACCAAAAACAAGACTCGATTTCAACACTGCAATATACTAAATGTAATGTATAATGTAGCTCAAGTCTAGGTCAAAATTTAGAGATCAAACTGTTAAGAAGTTTATCAACTCTTCTGGCAGTATTTCACCAACAAATGACAGATCTGTCTATGTCAGCTTCTGGTAACCTCTTCCATGATGAAAATGATTTAAGCTTTCTGTCACTTTAGAAAGTGAGCAATTTGCAAGGACATAGAGAGCACACCAGGTTGCTCTGCAAGCTCCCAGATGCCACCTTTGCTGGTGGCACACCTTCCCTACCAAGTATGCAAAGGGCAAACAAATGCGTTCCAATAGGGGATGAAAAGCAATGGCACCCTGGAGCTGCTGCCATGTGATCAGCACTCCAGCACTGAGCCACAATGAAGAAACAGCAGCGGGATTGCCTACCTTGAGGCACAATGTAAAAACAAAGATTAAGAATATCAACATTTTTACTTTACTTGCATTGGTACAGTGGTCTCCAGTGTAATACACACCTTTAGAGACCCAGGACCATAAAAATTAGTCTACCATACTCAGATTCTAATGGCATTAAACTGTTTTTTAAATAGATACTGCTTGCCAATATGCTCTGAACAGAAGAGCACCATCCTTAAGAAAATAGTAGTTCTCACTGTTCTAAACAGGGCAACAGTACAGACAGCAGCAGAGGAAAGTTGGCCCAGGATGTTCATTCAAAATCCTCCAGAGACATAAAGAGGAAATATGCTCACTCACTGTATTTGTCTAACATGGGACAACTCAAAAATACACTCATGATTTGTTAGAAAACCATCTTATGTAAAAGATTGGGATATTCTCCAGCTGCATTGCCAGTGTTAAAAAATTATTACCAAATCTGGTCAGTATCTATACTAACACCATCTCCTACACAAAGCATTTGGAACTGACCCTACAAACTGACCAACAGTTCTTAAAATCAGGGAAGAGAAGTTATTTTGAACATTCTCATGATCACCTATCACATGTCAAACCAAGATGAGTAACTTTCATAATACTGGGAATTCCATGACAACCTTCATTTTACTACTAGAAGACAGAGAAGAAGAAAAGAAATATTGACTAAAAGCACCTGTAAGTCTTTACTCAGCAACTGCAAGGTAAGGCGGATCTGTTTTTATCAAAAAACTTAAATGTCAAAGAAAAACATTTTTATTACTAAATGTACGATGGCACCATCATACACGATTATTTGCCAATTACAAAACAGATTTTGGCAGAAAGTTGTTCCAAGTGCAAAGAAGCAATTACATCCAACCTTCACTGTCTGCCATGAGCATGATTATGTTGTTCTGGCTAAGGTTCAGGCTAAATTGGCTTATGCTGACATTTTACTGCCAGAAGATACATTTCATTTCAACCAGAAGTCTGTTATGGAATAGGCAGCGAACAGATGTGAAAACTACAAACTTCCTGGAGACAATTATTTGATACATAAATCAGCAAATTCTCCTCTAATACACTTATGTGCCTCACATAAGGAAGCCAAGGACATTCGTAGTGTGTATCCTTGTAGTGGAAAACTTTGTTAGCCTATGTATTTTTGAAATCTGCAGTGGCAAAGATATAGATCAGGATAAAAGAGCATTTTTAAAACTAACAGTTGTCTATCACAATTTTCCTAAATAAGTTTGCATTTTACATACCTGCAAATAAAATGTATACAAAACACAAACTCCAGAGCTAAGAAAATGTTAACATTCTTGAGATCTTCAACATACAGTGAAATAGAAAGTTATTAAACAGAGTTAATCTACAGCACACAACTTAATTGGAAAGCCAGTTTGAATCCTACCTTCCAGCATGCTGAGGTGCATGGCATCATTGGCTCGCTTTGGCACACTAAGCATCACCTCCAGGCCATCCTTAATCTCACCTTTACCTTCTTCACAGCACGTGAGCAGCTCCTGAAAAACATAAGCAGATGTGAGTTCTGATTATCATGTATTTCTACATTAATATAATAGCCAACCAAATAGTACTTCTAATAAGCAAAGAATCAGTTTTGGCATGTACAATCTTCTTGAACTTCTTACTCTGCCAGTGACATGTCAGCATACTTAGTATTTATCATGATCTGCCCTTCAAGGAGCAGCCCAAGGTTTCAGTTAACCACCTCTAATTGAAGTAAGATCATTTGCTTTATAAGAAAGCTTTAAAAGTTACTTTAAGAACAACATTTTTTCTGATAAGCAGACACAGATATCAGATGCAGTACTACATGGAGGCCCAGAAGAACGCAGCTACCAAGTTGTAAAGATGGTGGAAAGCAGGACAGCACAAAAGGACTCCTGCCTCCCATGCCAGTCTGCCCTACTGCACCTAAGATGTGTTCTATACTACTGCTGATAAAAGGATTTACACTGTTTCACGTATTCCATGAATTACACTATTCTGTGTTCACACCATTAAAAGCATCCTACAGACAAAACTTCTCAATACAAAGAAGCATTAACTAATGGATAGAAGTTAAGAAAACAGAATACGCTGAATTACTGTAGCAGAATTTAGGTCGATGCAGTTCCCTGTCCATTCAACATCCCACAGGTATTAACATAACAGCACCTGAGCTGATATTCAAATTTCCTCTCATCCTTTGAGTATTTGAACAGTATCAAGATAAAACGTAACTTACGTAACCAGAAGGGCATATTATGTTCCTTCTATTATTCAGAAGGCCCACTTAATTCATTCCCTCAGGTTAAATTCCTTTTTCCTTTTTAAAGAGAAAGCCGTGTGATTCCTACTATTATCATCATTACACTATTTTTATTTGACTGCCAATACTGCCATCACAGCAAAACACTACATCATTACACCTAAATCTTGCATGAGAACTCTGCAGAAAAGTGAGTGCAAGTAAATATCCCCCAGGAGGCACAGAAGGCGAGCAGCTTCAATGCCATATGGAAAAATAAGCAGAACTTCCAGAACTGTAAAATGTTTCAGTTATCACTGAAGTTTCGGACTCTCCATCCTTCTATGTTTCACATATCCTCTTATTGGAAGAAAAAAAAAAAGGAAAAAAAAAAAAAAAAGGAAAAAGAAAACCCAGCCACCACCACACAAATCCATTTTACTATGGGGGAAAGCTACCTGGCTCCACAAACACTAGTAAAACCAACCTATCCCATCACTTTGATGATGTAGTCACTAAGGTGTATTTAGTTTTAAAAACATTATTGTTTGAATCAATACTAAAAAATTTCTCAAACAGCACAGCCTAGAGTACTTCTGTAAGTTATAACTGAATCTAGTTGCACCTTTCTGCAACAGGAGGACAGACAATATGTTTCAGTTGAAAACTACAGACTTCTTTCGATCCAGCACTACCTCAAATAGCTGCAAGTTTTCCAGAAGTTTTAAAAACAATCATCTATGGCAGTTCCCAAGTAAAACTGGGAGAGACAGATCAGTTACAGTGACTTTTTGGGAAGCTATTACAAAACAAGCAATGCTACCTTCCCGGAGAGCCAGCACAGTTCAAGAACACTGCTGCTCAAATCAACAAGACATTTGTCCACTGAGCGAAAGCTCTAACTACAGGTTTTGTTTATATAAAAGCTAGTACTTGATATTTCCAGGCAACATAACAACTGCCTGTGCAACAGCTCTACAGGTCTCAGTGTATATATATACACACACATACATATATTTTATAGGTATTTTATAGTATACAGCTTTACGTATAAATAAATTCTACGTGTTTCATATTACTTAATACCACAAACATAGCTCGCGGCTTGCCAGAATCTGTTGCAGAAACCATTACAAAAATGTGCCTGTCTATATGGCCATGAATTACTTTTTTCTCTGGAAATGCAAATTATGTTTTCTAAGTACACATTAGTAGAGAGGTATCTTTTTTTTGATTTACAGGAATCTGGACAAAAAGTTGTTTATTTATGCCTTCTTTCATTTTCAGTCTCCTAAAAAGCATCGCAGCAATATTTGAGGCTGCTCAGCATGCTGGAGTCTCCGAGAGCAGAGCAAAACAACCCTCCTGGTTTCAGCAAGAGCTTCCCCTTCTTGAGAGCAGCAGAGTCAGATGAAGAACTTTGAAATAATACTGACCTTTAAAAGAAGCTGGTATTTTGTTATCCTCTGGACAGGTTTGATAAGGTAAGAGGAGATAGAGTTGGCCAGTCCATGTCTTTGTTGTATCTCCTACATGAAAAAAAAGCAAACATTTGATGACTGTGAGTACCAACACTCAAATATAGACTGGTATGAGGGCAATAAGATACATGAACTACAAATTCTATTTTAGCAAGGAGACAAAAAAAGGACAGGATGACAAGATATTCCAGCCACAGCAAATAGTTGTTTTGTGCATCTGCCTGCTCACTTTGTACAAACAGAAGATTATTATCTCCAAGGGCACCTGTGAAGCAGTTTAATAAACCTAAATACACGCAGCAGGGCTTTTTTAATTTTTAAACTAAAATCTTTATTTCTTTTGTCACTACCAAGAGAGAAAAGAAAACAAATTCAGTGTTCTGAGGAACAGCCAGGACTATCACAGGAAGGCTGAAGTGGAGGTTTATTAGCATCAACTGCTAGTTTAAGTGTTGTCACAGAAATCATTTTCCCCCACAAGAGGGAGCACGAAGAAACATTTTCTAACTAAAGGAAAGAGGTTACCAAACAAAAAGGAAACAGCCACTTACAAACAAAAAAAGAATCACCTCCACAAAGCTAAAGGAGGAAAATAGAATTAGATGATAATTAGATAGTACAATTATAGATCTGAAGTACTGATCATGGCTGAAATACACAGCTTCAATGTTTGCTGTTTACCACAGTATCTGATATATTTTAACCACACAATTTCAAACAGCAAGTTGGGCACCACTATGTGCTTCCAAACCATGATTACAGTATCAGAAATTCCCAAGATGGGATACACATGTCATTTTCACATGGCCCAGTGGTGGTATCGATGGAAGCTCTTGAAGTTACCTGGGTACAGAATTAGGTCTTCACACTTCTAATCCACTTTAAGTGGATTAGGGGTTGGAGGGCTCTGGATACACTGGAAAAGAGAGGGATCAAAGGATGCTCCTTTGGAGATGGTCGCAAGAACTTATTTGTAATACAGTTTTATCAGAGCTCTTTGTGAATTATTTTTATTGCCATATTTGCCTGATTTCCTGTAACTTCATCAAAGACTGAAAGTTTAATAGAGGCGTTGCAAAAAGGGTTTACTTTACAATGTTTAGAATCCTCATCTCCTCAGTGACAGACCCTTGAAATGAATCCCAAGAACTTCAGGGATTTTTTGTTTTATTGTTTTTTATTATGTCCTTCCCTCTACTCCTCCAAATTCTAAACAAAATCTGTGGTGTCACTACAAAGCTACTGGAGCTCAGCACAGTGGAGAAGGAAACAAAAATGGAGCACTCCGAATAATCTGTAAATACACATGCCACCAAAACCTATTCAGTGCGGCCCAAATTCCTCCCTAAAACCTCTAACAGCTGCTAAAATTTAGTCCCTTCTTAAGCAGGGTATTACATGTCGACCAAGTACCCTTGGGACTGAATAAGCAAGGTGGGTGGTTTAGCAGTTCTGAACAATGGCAGTCAACTGAATTACCACTATATACAATTACAATTTAGAGGTGCTCCAAGAATTTAACAAAGATTTCAATCCCTTATTACAAACAATGCAAACTAAGCACATCAAAATGCTAAGATGTGCAGAATGTGCTTGTGAGAGCTCAAGATTCATGTCTCAGTTGCTGCTGCCAGAAACTGTTTCCCGTTCTGAACTGCTCTGATATGTGATAGCAGCTTTTCACATTCGATTTGACAGCTTTATGAGACCAACTGAACAATATCAGTTAACCATGTGAGATAAAAGATTGATTTTCTTAAGCTGGCACTAAATTGCAACATTAGTACCAGGAAACTCTTATTTTCTTGAGAAACTGGGCATTCAGCACAACTGCAAGTACATGATTCAAGCTGCCAAGGCACACTTTTAGATGGGCACAACATACTTACATCAAAGTATGCTCCTGCATGTTCTAATATCAGCTGGGTAGAATCTGGTTTATTTTTACAGTAAGTAACGTACATTTGGAATTTGTCTGCCTGCAAAACAAAATGCAAATTTACACAAGTTATCAGAGAGCATAATTTCTGGCTTTAGATAGTTATCAGAGAGCATATCTTTTCTCTCCAGAAATTGAACTACACAAAACTATTCTCCCATTCAAGCTGGCAGCATCAGGCAAGTTAGACTAAAAATAATAGTAATGTGTGCCAAAGTATATTATTCATAACTAAGACAAAGATACTAAAGCAAACACGAATGCAGGATTAGGCAACTTGCATAAACTTGAAGACTATCTAAGCACTGACATCTGACAGCAGTGCCTTTATTTCCCCCTCCACCCAGATAAACACATTTTTACTCAACCTTGAAAGACAGGGCACTTCTACAAATTTTACAAACTAAAAAGGGACCCAAGAGCCAGAATCTATCCCTTCATTATCTCCCTTATTACTTTCAAACATAAGTCTGACTTCATTACCCAAGTAACGAAGCAGTGGCCAACATCTTCTGGTAACTGTTCATATTTTTCCAGCTCCTTGAGGAATATACTATGGGTAGAAAAGAAACAGACAGCACAGTTTAAAAAGAAGTTTAGTTTTCATCTCAAGAGAAAAAGGAGGTGACTTGCTTTTGAATGCTCAAAGGACTGAGAGCATACAAAGGACTGTAAACTCAGGTTTTGGAATATGCTAGGTGTACTTTGTTACTTAGAAGAATCATAACCCAATACAGAAATTAATGAATTAACAAAGAGGGAAGATTCCAAGCAAGATTCCTGTACATGGATCTGCCCAGGAACTATTTCACAAGCCTCTTTCAAGCTCCGTACTCAAGTAAATGTTACAAAGGTGGGGCATCTCCACATAAGATTCAAAGAGCCAAGAAAGAGCAGGAAGCCCTACTCTTTCTCATTAGCATTTGCACTTGGGAATCACGAATGAGGGTTCTGAAGGAATGACAGAGTCTTAAATTGATGTTTGTGCTGTATTTGTGTTGAGTTCAGTGGTTTCCCTCTCTTTAGAACAACTGGAAAACCTGCAGCAAAATTTCAATGTATCCAAATAACATCTAAAAAGCTAAAAGATGGTCAAGACTGAAATAGACAGTTTCTAATGGCACACCTACCTGGCTGCAAAAAGCAACAACTGAAACAATTTAGGGATGCAAGAAGAAATCTTTAGATTTATTTTATTTTTTTTAATAGAAAAGCATCCATTATTCATATGCACAATATTTTCATTAGGAAATCCCTCAGGTCATCACTTGGACTTAGCAGTAATATGGAAATGGAAAATAAGTCACTCACTTATTGTGGAACTCGTAGATTTCCTGCATGTTTCCAAAGATAATGTGTTCTTTGTTTACAATACCAGGTGGGATCTCCTCTACTCCACTTGTCATTTCCCATAGATATGTCTGCCCAGAACAAAAAAGATGCATGAAAAGTCATGACAAACTCTGAACAGAAGCACAGGTATCTGTAAGCATGCATTTGTGGAGAGAAATTGTGGAAGGATCACGTAGCATCATCATCACCAAATGTGACAGTGTGACTGTTGCGTCAAATATACCTTGTGGTTTTGACAGTAAAATTCACATAATAAAACTGACAATTTAACACGGTCCCTTGAGACTTCAGCATTTAAAATGCATAGCATTCTTGACAACCTCTAATGCTTCAGGATATTCCTTATCAAGGTCATGTCTGCAGTCTAGAAGTTCATGCTTTGCGCAACAGCTAACACTGAACATTACTTGCTTCAGCATAACAATTACTGGGCACTTTTCCATGGAATCTCTTTGAATTTCTATTCAAAAAGTCAGCTAGTAGCAGAACATGTGATACAGATAATAAGAGAATTAACACAAGCTCTCCACTACTGCTAGCAAAGCAAATAAAGTAAGCCCCTCCTTCTTTCCTCCCCTATCTCAAACTAAAAACCCCATATTGTTTGTGAATTGGGAAGGAAGCAAATGCTTAAACTTAGCATGGAAAAAAAGCAAAATGTATAGGATGAATTCTGAAGAAGCTGTTATTAGATGTAACTCTCTAAGTTTTTTCTTAATAGCAGAGAAGATACTTAATTTGGTCCTATGACTGCAAACCAAACATGCTCAGCTGTTAAAACCAGAAAGAAACAGAACGCAATGGACTGAATCCTGTCTTCAAAGATTAGCAAGAAAAAAAGAAAACTTACATCCATGCATTCCCGGAGGTCTCTTACGTAAGCCTTTTCTGTTTGAATTAGCTCAGCCATAATGAACCTTAGGTGACAACAGAAAGAAAAATCAAATCTCAGCCTGTTAGATCAATATGAATGCACAATAACCAGAATACATCTTTCTCCTCATCAGCTTTTGCTTTTTCCACTGCTGCAAGAAAAATCTGAGAACTGAAATGTGGAGACAACAGATGAAGGAGACATAACAGTAACCTACCTCCCTTCATTACTAACCAGCACAAAAAGAAAGGGGAAAGGAGATGGATTTTTTTCTCAAATGCTTTACGCTTGCTACAGTCATTTAACTGTTTTCTTCCCTCCTCCCCATGCACATTTATTTCACATTATTTTTAAAAAGAAAAAAAGCATGTTAGAAGTCTAATACAGTTTTGAAAGTTTAAGATTCTGACACGCTAGAATTATCTGTGAGAACAAGCATGTGAACAAAAGGCAATAGGAGCTACTGAGTAATATAACTCTCTTTTTAACACTTATTCAATTTCTAAGATGTCATACAAGCTATGACAGTTGTTTCATTATCAGGATTGATTTATGCATTCTCAGTGATTAAAAAATAAATAGATTTATTACTCTTTCCTGCGGGCAGACTTTCGTTTTTCTTCGTTAAGCTCATGAGCAGCATCACGCAGTTTCACCTCTGACCCTGGGACACTGGCTGGGATTATATCCAGCTGCAAGCTTTTGCTCTTTATTAAAGAAAGAAAGAATCGATTAAGGAAAGAGACAGGAGAAAACAATCACTAAATTAAATGCAAGCAAAGCTTTTTTGCCTGTCATCACACTCAAATATCTCTTACCGATTTATTGGAATCAGAGGAAATACCCAGAGCTTTCTCTAAAGAGGTCCTGTATTTCTCCATGCGCAGGGAAAAGTCTCTGTACCTCTTATCCACTGCTGTGACACATTTTTTAATCTCTGTTGCATGAGCATGCCCTTTTTCACAAAAGCCATCAGCCAGCTGTATCAACAACTTCACCCTCTCTTTGGTTTGCTACGAAAACAGGAAAATATCAAAAAGTTACTAGCTCTACCTGTCATGAAGGGGGTCATTTTCCTTAACCTGCTGCTAAGTGCATTTGGAGCAGCCATTAAAGGGGCTAGCTATCTCCTCTCTCTTCCCAGAACTCCTTTAAACAGGTACCTTTTTCTTAATAAAAATATCATAAGATGAATACAGGTTTCCTTGGGTTTTATTATTACATGACTAGATGCAGGTCTGTTGTTTTCCTTCCAAAAATGTCGTTTACAGCTAGCCCAGAGATTAAATTCTGCTAGGCAAGCTTTTCAGCACATGGGGTATTCTCCTTACATCAATACAAATGGGTTCTGATGCCCAAGAGGATATTTTGTTCATTACCACTGAAGCACTGGTATTGGACCTCATCCACAGTCTCAACAATCTATCTCCTTCAGTCATCACTGAAGTGCTGAGATGGGAGTAAGTCTTATTATATGCCTTACAAATTCAACAACTTCAACGTATTAAGACTATATTCTTCAGACCTTTTTAGTGTTAAGCTTTGCTCTGACAGAGTCACTGAAACCAAGAGAAAAAGTAGCCACCATCTAATCTGTAACTAAGTGATTTTCGCAATTAACAAGCTGCCTAAGACTACGCACTTTCTTTCATGTAAAACATAAATCATTCACGATGGATGAGTTTATATCTCCACCTATTTTTTGATATCATGTCAGAATTCAGTGTGTTGTCTGAGTAAAGTGTACTCTCAAGGCCCTTGGTAACAGGGAGTTAATCAAAACAGTCAATAAAAACTTGACTCTTTCATGACAGTTAGAAAATCAACAGCGCTTGTCTTTTTTTTTTTTTTTAATTCTTTTTCTTTCCTAATAGTCCTTCATCCAAGCATTTCTTTTCACTATGGAAATAGCAAGGGCTAATACATCCTCCCAACAGGTAGCAAAACGCCAAGGGAGTGGCATTATCAACATCGTTTCAAAAGGGGCACCCACGTCATCTGCTGACAGAGGAAACAAGGGGGGCAGTGGTGCTCTGTGTGTTGGAAGGGATCCAGCAGAACAAAAGCTGAAGCAAAATTCGGAAGGAAATCCAGGTTTGAAAAGCAAAAGTGATCCCTGTTCTTTCCAGATTCTCTTTTCTCCCTTCCCACATGAACCACAACCAAGTCCATCTCTAAAGTCTCCTTTTTTGAGGTGGTGTTTCAGACAAAGAAACACCTCCTTTCTTTCTATTGCTTTTCAATTTCTCAATGAAGACTGGAGAGCCGAAAGATGGAAACACGTGACAGTTTGAACAGGTGACAAAACAAAGCACAGAGACAGACAAGATCAGGTACTACACTCATGCACTGGTTGCCTGTCTTTCAGCCTTTCACATGTGAAAACCGGTAAGCCTCACAATTGACATCTGCATCTCGGCACAGGCTTCCAGATATGTAGAATAACATAATGCTGGCATGGCACTAAAGTTACAGCAGAATCACAGATTAATTAATAAAATGAGTAACTTAACAAGCAAAGCTTTATTTTTTCTACTGTCTTCTAATTAAATCACAGCTAAATAATAACATGCCTTGGCGTATTTTGTATCCTAAATGAACTAGCAGTAATCCACAGACATGAGGATGCAAAAGTGGAAGTGAACAGCTCTGCAAGGTTTATAGGTTTCTGAAGAACATTTTTAAGCTATCTCACTACAATTCTGTTATGAGAAATCAACAGCACATAGGGCTGGTGGAGCTCTGGTAACAGTGATTATCTTCTGATTATCTTTTGGTTTATTCTGTTCCTAGCAGAAATACAGAGAGAAAGGCACTTCAAGTAAGCAAATCTTGATCAACACATCCTTGTTTTGGGTTTTTTTTTTTTTAGGGGGACAGGAAAGAATTTGGGTTGTTTTAAGTTTTTTAAATCTTAGATACTTTATTTACTGAATTTACCTTTGCTGTGATCTGAAATTCTTCATGTTCTTTTAATAACTCTTGAGTGTGCTGGATACTGGAGCCAGTGGAAGTATGTGTGGATAAATAAAACTCTCCATTGTCATGAATCCATTCCAGAGCCTAAAAAAAGCAATAATGAAGGAAAAGTAAGAGAGAAGGCAACATACTTTTGCCAACAGAAACGATCTGTAATCAGTATTTGACAAATATAAATTAGCCACAGGTAAATTTTACTCTATGTCACTCATGGCAGTCATTTAATACCTCTACAATACCAAACAGTTTATAACTCTGAAATAATTCATTCAGACCATGAAGCAATGCTTAAAGAATTGAAAAACTGACACATGAATCCAAATACTTCAGGGAAGTCCAGTACTACAGACAACAGTAGTCCACTACTGAAAGGTTCAAACTGTCTATGTCTACAGTTTTGTTAGTACACTCTCCAGCTGAGCAGAAATCACTGCTTTAGTGCAACACAGAACAGCTCTAGACAGAAATATGCATTCTCCAATTTGTAAAAAGGTACATAACACTGCCAAATGTGTAGGATAAACTTCCCAAGCACATAAGATTTAACTATCATTTCACTCTTTAGCTGATGTATTCCATCTTCAAAGAGTATGTTCTGTAGTTAGATGTATTCCTAGAAATTAAACCTGCAGCAGAGAAGGAATGGTGAGATGTATCACTTAAACCAATTACTTTATGCATAGGTAGTAAAAGACAAGACCTAAACTAAAATTACCTCCCTTCCATGTCCCGGCACCTTACATTCTCACTATTATGAATCATGCTGAACCATGTTGTTATCTATGTTCTATCCACATTAATATTTGCTGCTCTTTTAAGCATAACTCAGTGGTTGCAAGGGATCCTATTCTCTGGCTACCAGAAACAGAGTACTCTCTAACTGCCATGTAATAGTAAAAATAAAAAATTTAACTGAACACTGACATTACCAAGCAGTTCTGCAGCTCTATATACAGGTTACTACAGCAGTATGCAGAGAGACATCAACTTAGAAACTTCTTCATCTTTCTATAGGCCAGTATCAGATATTCAAGAAGTTTAAGACAGCTTTCTTAGGACTATGTGTTATAAATGCATGTGTATCTTCTGCGTCTTCAGTGAATGCAGACAGCACAGAAATTCAATACCCCAAGAGAAAAAGTAGTAGGTTGCTAGTGGGTCCTCATTCTTCCTTTTACCTTTCATACTTTCAATTTATACTTTTATCTATCGCCATTACCAAGAACAGGAGAATCTTAATCTTGGTGGACAGTAGATCCGTATTTGCCAAGAGCATAACCTTACACTGAATCAGAAAAGGCATCATCTGTATTATAATTCCACCACAATTTAAGCTCATTAAGGCTGCAACCTGATCAAAGATAATCAAACAACTTTGATTTTCTTCCTTCTGTTTAGGATGCTTTTGCCTTTTGGTACAAAAACTAAGGTGAAATCCTTCAAAACTTAACATTGAATGTGAAAGCTAGGATGCCATTTACCTAGCATGCCAGTGCATATGCAAGCACGATGAGATGGGACAGTATTTTTCAAATGCCCCTCATGGAAATAAAACAACTGCTCTTGGACTACTGTCAAGAAAATGGACATTTCAACCAACCACTTTGTCA
Source organism: Loriculus beryllinus (assembly GCA_039877255.1). NCBI lineage: Eukaryota > Metazoa > Chordata > Aves > Psittaciformes > Psittacidae > Loriculus > Loriculus beryllinus. The sequence continues at coordinate 9,611 of JBCJKH010055649.1, read as the reverse complement.
TTCTAATGCCAACCTTTGCAAGTAAAGACTGATATGGACAAGCAGCATGGCTATCACTGATACTACAAAACAACATTTATACTTCTTGCTTTTAACTTTTTAACCTCCATCTTGTTTTAGTGGGTTTACTACACAATGATGAATGATAAACAAAAATCCTTCCCTTCTTGTTACCCTTTTGCAAATTTTTGGCAGCTCTCTAGAGCCATAGTTTAACAGAAAGTTCATTGATCTTTATTCCTACAGCTCAGATCACCTCTCATTACATGTGAGGATCAGGATTGTATGATGGAGACATATCACTGTACAAGAACTGGAGAATCAGTTTAGTCATCAAGTAAGTCCTTAGCTCTGGAAGGATTTGAGAGTCTACTACTGTCCTCTCAAACTACTGCGGTATCCGCTTCCATTGCAGGGCATCGAGTTCTGAAAGTATTGGTTCTTCCAACTTCCAAACAAAAATCTAAATGAAGACAGCAACATTTCAATTTTTTTGGTAATCAGTCCGGAGTCCCTATGAGGCTGTTTTTACTTTATGATGACTGAACTGGTGACTGCTGAAGAATGGGATTTACAATGAAAATGCTGACAGATCTTTATCTCCAGGGTTACACTGTTAGACAGTAATCTCTGTATAAAAGCAAGTAGGTCATGTGCTTGGCAGAGGTTGGAGTTAAGGTTATTCAAAAGTGAGGTGGGGGGTGGGGAAGGGGTGATGGTGTTGTTTTAAAGGGGTATTAATCTTTAACTCCACTCAAGATTTATCTTGCATTACTCTCTTCGCAAAAGCATGGAAGACAGACTTCAGAAATCTTTTAAGAGATCAAAACAGACCACTAGCATGTAAGCTTCTATCTACACTGGCTGTCAGAAAGAAAAAAATAGGGTTTTGAGTCCTTTAAAGTAGATCTAACTATATTTTACACTATGGGTGTTGTTTTTCACCTTTTCTGCAGAACAGGAACAAACAGCTTCCTTTGTTTGTCCTATATCCAGTTTAAAAAATAGTAAAAAAACGCTGTAGATTATTTCAGTCACTAGTTCTGCCTTGGAACCCCCTAATTATTTTTCTGGCTTGTGTTTTGATTAGTGAATGGAATTTTTGTGTTTGTGGTAGCTATTTAACAGCTCTTTCCAGACTGAGAAATTCAACAAAATCCAGAGAGGTGGATCTATCATGCAATAAATGACAAAACTGAGTACAATAAGAACTGCAAAACAGAAGTCATTCAGTTATTATTGTTTAATAAGTTATCCAACATGTCAGTTTTCTAGAACTGCCAACCAAGTTAATTAGACCTCTCCCTCCTCCTCTCCTCACACACACACCCCGCTCTCACCCAGAGAAAAATATTGCTACCTGTTATTTCCCTGGTTAAACTGGGGTGTGTGTAAAAGCTAACAGGTGTAACATTTGTCAAACACAAGCTTGCAGCAATGAGATTCCCAGATACCAGAACAAGCTGGCAGAAGCAGAACACTATCTTTAAGTCACAGCAGTAACGACACCCTGCCTCAATGGATTTAGTTGCTCTGTATTAAAGTAAAAGCAAATGATTTCAGTTACTTTCTATTTTCACCCTTGATCTTTCAGCCATTTGACATACTGAAGTTAATGGCAAATTTGTTATTGTGGAACAAGTCAGTGTATGTCAAACCTTGATAACACTGAAGAGGATTTTTTCATATAAAACTCTCACCTGCTTGGCACTTCTTTCAAATACCACGTACTGCTGGCATTGATCAAGACGTCTTTTACGCATGGTCCAATAATGCAGTACACGGTTCTCCCTCTGGAAGAGTTCATTCAAGATATCTGAAAAAAAGAAAACAGTTTCAAAAGAGGTTACAACAACCAATTTTGAAATATCAAATAAATAACCAGATTAAAGTACTTTATGTTGTAGAACTTACAATACACTTATGCTTTCTGTTACTATCAGTTTTGCTCTTTTTCCTGATATTCATAACAGTGCTTCTTTTTCATCGTTTACAGAAAGAAACTAGAGATGCAATTCAAACATACTACTGACACCTTTTTTCTCTCATTTTTTCTACATGGACTGGCACAGAATTCAGAGTATAGTCTGATAAAGATAGTTCTTTATGGCGTTTCCTCTGAAAGAACAAGCATACACAAGTAACCAGAACATACTGAATGCAACATGTGAATCATAATGAAAAATACCCAAAACTTTGCTGAATAAACCAGTCTCCTATACAATATTCTAATAATTTAATACATGTAGGCAAATATATAAACCTAGGTCATTACAAGAACAAATTCAACATTAAGCAGATAATTATTTTATGGAAAACTTAAGTAATAAAAAAACACAATCACTAAGTTTGCAATTCCCCTAATAAAAAATAAATAAATAAATACATAGCAGCAGTATAATCAAGTTGACTTGTTCAAACGAGTTCTCACTGAGCCTTGAGAGAATTTCCAGGTAATCAAATAATTAGCTGCACAATTTGTTAGTCTATTCCTGAGTATAAGAAACGGTCTGCCATTGAGAAGTCAAATTCAAATTCCACTGTTAATCTGCAATTCCATATGTCTGACTTTTTAATTCTTCTTGGATAGCAAAGGCTTTTTACAACATGCATTAGATTTTATCTGAACTCTGCTTCCTTGTTGTTGTTTTTTCTTCAAATGAAGAAATCCTAGCAGTTCCTTGTGAAGTTCACTTTACCCACTGCTTCATCCAGAGCAGCAGCCCTACCAGACTTTGTAGCTATTGCATACCCAGATGGCAAGCTGAAATGCACAGAAATGGGGATGCCCAATATCTCTGGTGCAAAGAACCTAAGGGGACATCTATCACAAGCAGAAGGGACCACAAAAAATGCCTCATTCTTCCCAATGATGTTTTACTTACTTTTCTACATATACCCACACCTGACTATTTTCTGTAATTATGAAGTTAGCCTATCAGGTGTTAGGCCTCTTAGTGCCTCTGCATTCCTCTGCCCCACTGTGTGGGTGCACCATGACTTACATCCCAAATGCTAACAACTCCAAAAAACAGTTTGACAGAGAAGCTCAAATAAACGGAGACTGAGGGAAAAAGCATTACACTCTACCTCTAATTGTGATCTGGGACCAATTACTAACACTTGTCACAGTCTCCCTGAGGATTATGAAACCTGCCTGCATCACTGTCAATGTCCTCCAGCTTGGAAACACTGTATTCTCACTTGCCACAGAGAACTGAGACCACCCAAGACTTGCTTTTTAGTTGGAATCTGGTCCTGCAGCCAAGGTTTTCTTCCCGCTGGGCAGACTACCCTCAAATACATCCTAACTGACCTGTTCCTTAGCCAAACCATGAGCTGATCTGCTATAAGCCTCGCCTGTTTTCTCAGTTTTCTGTCTGCCTTATGCCAGCCACCTCCAAAACATTCAGAATACATGCCAGATTTCAAAGGATGGTTTGCAGGTAGGATACAATTATCATTATATAATGCAATACACCCAACAGGACACACCATGTAAAAAGAGACATCTTGATAGTGACGCAAATGAAGTAGTTCTGACAAAGAGCAAACGAGGTGAATTTAGCTTGTTGGAACAGCACTTATTGTGTCAGGACATGATACAGATGGCAAGGCTGCGAGAGACATTTGGCTGAGCACCATTATTCTTACTGTTATTAATTTCTTGGACTTGCAAGGAAAAGAAAAATATTCTATAAAATACTTAAAGGAAGCTATAGAACATAATATTTACTAGTTGGTTTGCGCAAGAAGCTTTGTTTGAAGTATTCTGAACAAGTCCCTGTTGTTATTTTGATTCCAAAATTTGTTGTTTCCTAAACTTTCGACTTATTCTCCATGCTCAGAGAGCTTTCAACTGTCTCTATGCATCCTGCAGTCTCTCTCAAACTAAGAATACAAGCACCACCAGACAAGTTCTTAAAGTAGGTTCAGTTGCAGCCCCTACATCAGAGACAGAGCTAACAAAGAAGCACAGAAAATCAGCAGCAGAAGCAAAGATGAAGATGCTCCCTTCCTGAGCTTACAGCAATTGTCACCAACTGAATTCACCTGCCACAGCACAGTTTCAGGACACAACTCCTTCCTAAAATTCAGCTTTGGCATGGTTTCTGATACAGTATTTGGATACTCTTAACTGTAAGTCAAGGAAATTACTTACACTGATATGAAGGGACAGAAGGACACCTCTCAGATTTCAGTACCATTATGATTCCTGTTTCCCATGAAGCACGTGCTCAGGTAAACTTTGCTTAGATTGAGACATTGCTTTTCTAGATATCATAATCTGCAGCTGCAAATAATGATTAAGTATGCCACAGAATGAGGTTTCTGAAAAATGTTCAGCAGTTCTGCAGAAACTCAAGGGTTACTCAAGCTTTTAAAGTGTTCTTTTATATACTACATACTAATCACAGTCTGACGTGCTGTTTCAGGCATTCACCTGAGTGTGAGTCCAGCAGAACACGTAACCTCTAGTTCAACAGAATGAAATAAACACTATTATTTTTCTCTTTTACCAGTTTAGAAAGAAGATGAACAGAGATTTGGTTTTCCTTACATGCATATTTGAACAAGAAAATAAGAGAGAACTTTTAAACCATTTGGTCAGCTATTATCATACCAATGTGACCTAAAAGCAAGCAGTCCTTGCCAGTTTTATCTCAACTCATGTTTAATTCTCAGAAGATATTAAATGGCTTATGGGAGAAAAAGTATTAGAGCATATAACTTACTTTTTTTGCCTGCCGGGGCATTTTTGCTGCTTTTTAAACATGTATCATTCATCTAGGATTTTAAATGTACACAGAACATGCTTAACACTGCAGTTCTGATATATAATTATTCTTAAGGACATTAGTGGAGACTTCTCTGCTCTTTCCTGAACACATTTATCTTTCTCGGAATGACTGCTTCTACACAGATTGCAAAAACAAATTTTTTAAAAGTTTGTCCCAAACCCCTAAGACTTTTTTCTTAAACTTAGTAAGTATGCAGAAAGTAGCTACAGCCTCCTGGTTACTTCTGCTCTGCTTCCTTTGTCTACTACTAAGAGAATAGCTAGGTGACAAATGTCAACAACCCTTCTTCAGTTATTGATAATGCCAGCATTTGTATTGAGATTTTGTCTTGTACAGTTCCATAAAAGTTGATGCTATGGGGACAGAGGAAAAAGAATCCTTTGTCAGCTCCATGTGCTCAAAGTTTCAACTGCCACAACCCAATTATTTCCTTACAGTGAAAAGTATGCCAAATACCTTATTAACTTTCCAACACAAAAGATTCAACACAGGGAGATTTTCAATTCGAAAACTGTTAGATACATGGGTAACTTTAACACAAACTGTTTTCCCCTTGTAGTAAAGTGAAGCAGCGAGCATGCTCTTTTCTAATAGAGTCATCAAGAAATTAAGAGTGGAAGTGACCTCTGGAGGCCATTTGTTCAAATCTCCTAAAAGCAGGACTAGCTTCAAAGTTTTGCAGTGACTTTTCCAACTGAGTTTTAAAAATTCCCAAGAGCAGAGATTCTAGTACTTCTCTGGGCTACCTGCTCTACCCAGTGCTATCTCACTTCTGCTGTTAACACTTTCTCCTTATATCCATTCAAAATTTTCCTTGCTGCAACTTCTTCCTTTGGTCCTATTGCCATGTTCCTCTGAGTCTGGTTCCATTCTCTACATAATTCCCTTTGGGGTAGTTGCAAACAGCAATTAATTAGACAATTGTCTGGGTTTGAGTCTCTAGCATGGCCTGAGTATTCAGGCACAGCATCAAAATGCATTGAGCAGAACACAACTGGCAAATAAGGTAGTAAAAAGAAATATTCTGAGTCTCTCTGACCTCTCTTCTGCCTACCTCACCCATCAGTTATGTATAGCCTGTGTATGTATATATAGTATGTATGTATATAGTATGTATATATAGTATGTATATGTTCCTGTGGTTTTGTCCTTCAAAACCCTACAGATTTCTCTCTCTACTCCACTCCCCACTGTACATGTTAAGGCTGCACTACACTGAATTAATCCTGGCAAAAGCCAAGCCCCATGTAATAGTTCTTTCCTGCCTCATCTCAGCTACTACATATCTACACATCTTATTTTAAACATCATGTCAGTTATCTGACACATCATGAAGTTCCTTAATACTGATTCAACTATATGGAGGGCCCAAGGGCATCATTCAAGGGATTATCTTGTATCACAGTGGCACTCCCAAGGAACTTGCAGAATGCAACACTAACAGACTGACTAAGCTCCCATTTGGCTTCAGACCAAACATTATCATGTTGAAATTTACTATCTCATTGTCTCAACAAAAGCAGCACATTTGAGACTCAAATTGAAAGAAGATTAAATGTAAGCAGAAGACAGATAAATTCAAAAGCAACTTCATTTGGGTATAAGAGAATTTTACATCTGGCAGCTCCTTCAAAGTGCGTGAGAAATTTTAATTATTTCCTGTTAAGCCTGACAGAACCTTTGCCACTTGGACCGGCTTCACCCCCCATCATCATCACACACACCACAGAACATGATTATCACATTCTGTGGAGAAAAACATAGAAGAAGAAACAAGAAAACCCTTACTTTTCACTTGTTGTTCAGGTGCTTTGATGTGAGTCACCATCCCTGGCATGTTTACACTGTTCCTGTGCAGGTATTTCAGGAAGACATCAGCATTCCTCCGAGCCAATGTGCAAGCCTAGAGAGTCAGTGGTATTACTTTATTTGAAGATGCACAAATATACGTTCAGAAACAGATGAAGGACCTTCCTCACCCACTTTTGTGTTTCCCATGCTCTCTAACTTTAGAAAACTTTGCTTGTTAATCCTTCTGCAAGTAAGCCAAACCAACCATTAAAACAGTTTTCCTAACAAACAGCAGCTAATCCTTACTTATACGGCATGAAAAAAACCTAACAAACCCAAACAAAATGCTATTCTTTTTTTATCTGAAGATCCTGGAAACCAATTAGCTGGTCTAGAGCTTTCAAGCATGACTCAGAGCTTACAGAGAAGTTTGCTTTGTGTATATTCCATGTGCCACCTGAAGTTACTTATTGCATAAGCAGAGTGCACATGCTCATGTACTCACATGGATATTCCAAAACATTCACCAATACTGCAAACAAAAAGTAAATGCTCTGCTGAAGTGAAACCAAAAGTGCTAGCCTATTAAGACATGCCCTTAAAATATTAAGACAAGGCCTTGAGAGCTTTCAATCCCTACCAACACTCAGTTCAGCTGCCTTCTTCATCTTAACGTACACATATGGGCTGGCTGCCTCATTTTTAATAAGCAGAGCATGAAATACTACTTTAAAAGGTTAGATAAAGGTAGCATGGGTCTACCCAGTAGTAAAGACATAAAGCCATTTCTCACACTGTTTTAAAACAAAGATTGGTAATTCACATGCCAGATTCAGAAAGACCTATTTGATAGTGTTCTTTGAACTATGCTAATGTTTTTAATGGTTTCATCTGCATCGCGAACAAAAAGGCTTTTAATAAAAATAACTTTTATACTCTTAGTCTTTCAAGGTGGTGCTGGAAAAAGCCTTTGGTTACATGGTTAGTAACATTGTCTGTAAGCACCCGTTACACATTCATTCAGTATGATCAATAAACTTCTTCACCAGGACATTAGTTGTAATGAAAATCTTTCATTTATTTGCAAACTTTTACTCAAATCCAACTACTCTGAGATGCTCGTCCAGAAATTTCCTCCTTCCGTACTCTACTATAGTCCAAGTACATCAGAGAGCTGCTCTGATACACAGACATGAATGACACTATGTGACTGTCGCTTCTCTTCCAAAGCAGCAGCCTTCAAGCATTCTTTAGATGACAGTTTCTCAAAGCAGCAACCCCCAATTCATCTTCAGTCACAGTGGGAAACCTGACGTCTATTGAAGTTCAACAGGAAATATATTTATAAAACTGGCTCCAATTTTATGCACTTGGCAGTATCCTCCTAATCACTGTCAGAAGCAGTTAATACGACACTTCCACATCTCTGCAATTTGGGACATACCTGTAGCTTTTGAACGGGCACTGTTGCTTTTTACATACATTTCAGCACTATAGGAGTGAGCATTTGACTGCATGCTTGCCAAAACACAGAAAACCACAAGAAAATATCAAACCTGACCTTCAGGAATGCCTCCTTCTGTTCCAGATGTTTGCTTATCATGGGAGTAACATGATCTGTTTCAGAGTTCGGACCCAGTTTGTCTGCTCCCCCACACCAGTCTTCTTCTCTCTTATATTCTTGCTCCAGGCTTTCTAGCACGCTGCACACCTATCAGGGAAGAGTTCAATATAATTCAGTAAGAAAAAAAAATTTTAAAATCAAAATTCAAGCCAAAACCATGCAAAACCAACCTAGCCCTTACATATATCTTAGCTTCTGACATGTTTTGACTGGGATTCAAGAGAAAGCAACAAACTCTAGCTACAGGTTTGCAAGTATTGGCTTGCTTAAGTGAAATACCTCAAAAGGCTAAACCCTAAAGTTGCTAATTTTTTCTCTGCCTCTGTTAGTGCACAGTTCAGGGTGGGCTTAAGATGTGATTGCAAAGGAAGCAACCTTTCCCCTAACTGTTCTAAAGACAAGTAGGATGAAGCTGATTTTTCAGACTATCCCATAAAAATCAGAATTAACCATCTGAAGTATTTCCTTTAAAACCTGTGTAACTTGTTTAAGGTCTAAGCAAAACTTCTTGAAACAAGCAGAAATCCAACTAACCACTTGTACAGTGAGTTTCACCTTGAAAATAAAAATCTGAGGAATATTATAGCAAGAGTGATAGAAGAGGCAGATGAAGAGTTCAGCCTTCATGAACAATCACTGTACTTTGGTAATGTACCTTCTTTGAAGTTTGCTAATTGAAGCAAGTGTAGCCAGACCAACTACACTACAGACTCTTAGCAGTTAAGTACGATTTGTATGCTCTTCATTTATCACAGAATGGTTTGCCTTGAAAGGGCCTTTTAGAGGTCCTTTCTACAGTCCAACCCTCCTGCCACCGTCAGGAACATCCTTCACTAGATAAGGTTCCTTAAAGCCTTATCTGACCTGACTTTGAGTACTTTCAGAGATGGGGCATCCACAGCTTCTCTGGGTGATCTGTTCCAGCGTTTCACCTCCCTTATGGTAAAAAATTTCAGCCTTACATCTGATCTAAATCTACCCTCTCTCAGTTTAAAACCATTGCCCATGTCACATCACTACAGGCCTTGATAAGAAGACTGTCTTACAAAACCTCTTTATATACTTGAAAGGCTGCGACACATGGTTTCTCCTTCTAAGGCAGCTGGTCAGAGGATTTGCTTTCACAGGGTTTTTTTTGTAACTGCAGTTGTTACCAAACTAGCATACATAACCAAACCTAGTCAACCATTTTTTTAGGTAATGCTGTCGTATGCCCCACTGAAGAATTAGCCAAGGCAGGCACAAATAATGTAGCATTTCTGTACCTGTTCAGAAGTTTTATAGAAGGCAACAGAGGCATTCACAAGCTTGAGACGGTCCTCCATCTTCAGCATCAGTTGTTGCCAGTGGGAAGCAACCTTCTCTGCACACTCCCGGATCATATCCATATCATA